>JAVIXY010000162.1:0-79829 GCA_033030565.1 Fusarium nematophilum
GAGAGCCTTTCTTACCCTTTAGGGTTAGGGTTAGGGTTTGATTATTGCAAGCGCCGCGACCCACGAGAACCGTTGTATTGATCAGCCCGTAAGGCTTCATCACCATCAGCGTTGAGCCAGCAGTGACTGGCGAAAGCTCCATGCAGAGCTTCATAATAACGGCCTGGTCATAGCAGTTGACAAGCCGCGCTTTCCCGACGCCCGTTAGGCACTGGTCGATCTTGAACCAGCAAGTATTGGGGTCTGAGTGGGTGTAGTGGCTAACGCCATCCCGGGAGTCGTACTTGAAGGAAAAGTGATGAAACGCCAACTCGCAGCAGTGCCGCGCCCACGATGGTTGATACGGCATATGTCTTCGAGACAGAACAACGGCCCGGACTAGCGAGACGGGAACGCAGCCCCCAAATAGCAGAGGACTGAGGGCGTATAACTCTAGGCGGCTCGTGTTAATGCGCACATGCCTGTCAACCTCTGGAAAGTACAATCTCTAAGAAATGTTGCCGGCAATTCCCCAAGGATTCTGACTGCTTTTCCAGGATGGCGAGATAATGACCTCGATGCTCGGGCCAGAGTTTCTGTTGTGGAATACAACTGGCCCGGCCGGATGCGAAGAGATGGCCTCATCCGAGGTGTCACTGTCCCCGTACAGCTCAACGGGGACTCCCACGAGCTGGTTGGCGTGGATATCGCTCAACGTCAGCGTCAAGACGGTGAAGGGGGGGTCTCCAGAAGTCGTCAAGACACTGCGCGTGACGTCGACAGCCACGGGATACAGTG
Organism: Fusarium nematophilum; assembly: GCA_033030565.1. Classification (NCBI taxonomy): domain Eukaryota; kingdom Fungi; phylum Ascomycota; class Sordariomycetes; order Hypocreales; family Nectriaceae; genus Fusarium; species Fusarium nematophilum. Next base: position 778 of record JAVIXY010000162.1, read on the forward strand.
AGCCCTGGAAGCGATTACCGTTGCGGTCGTTGCCGTCCTCGTACCGCCAACGTTGATGATCGGCCCAGATGGTTTGCTCAAGGCTTGTATCTCTTCGGACGGCCACCACACCGCTGGAGTTCGTGATGCCGGCACAGATAGCGGCCGTTGGAATGCTGGCCCTGGTAACCCGTACTGCGCACCAGGAAGTGAAAAGGTCTGCATTGCTGATCGTCCAACGCACTAGTAGCCATCGGATTGCGTTAGAAAGTTCCTCAATCAATAACAAGTAGCTGCTGCATATTATAGTTATTAATACAAATAATTTTCTCCTTAACCGCCCAGAAAACACCACGATCTATTGATGCTTTAGAAATTCTCGACTTCCTCTATGTTGGGGTTGCGGTGCAAAATCGAGCACATACGACCACAGCTCGTAGAGAATACGGGGTCCCGTCCGCTCCCCCAGAGTCAAGCTGCGAAGCGCCGAATTAGTAGTTGGGTCGGTGACGACCAGCGAATCCTCGGTGTTGTATGTTTTCTTTTTGTTCTGCATAGAACCTACCTTTTTCTTCTTCCCCTAGTGTTTGAACGACGGTACGAGAAGTGGGAGATGGTTAATACAGCCGGGCTGTTCAGTAACTCTCCTCCCAATTCTAGGTATAACACATAGCTTCTCAACATGAGGCCTGGTCCTGACTGATAGAAACACCAACTAGTCAAGCCGGTCAAGACTCTAGGGGACCCCTGGAACTGATTTGTGGACCTTGATATCCAGTGTTGTCTGACCAGTGGAGTGACATAGGACCTTATCTGAAACAAACACCGCATCTGCGTCCATGTCTTTGAGCCTGTTCTGGAGTTAGATTGAACTGCTATGGATCAAAATTCAAGTTCAACACTGGATAACCTCTTGTCGATGAGTTACATCCCCACCATGCTCGCTCTTCCAACTTCTTCCGGGCAAACCACTTGGGAGAGTGTTGCTTCAATATCGACCGACTCGCGCCCAGTGCTCGCTGTAGCTTCCGATAGTGGAGGTAACATTCCTGCCATCGATGTCCGCAATCTATGAAGCAATCGAGACCAGCCCAAGTCCAAGCAAGTGGATGTCTGAGCCTCGCAATTGTCGGTGATCTTTCAACGAAGCATGAACATACCTCAAACGTGGTCGTCATGGAGAACGGCGGCATCGCAAAACCACTCTTATCCTTTCAATACCTGATATTACTGGCGTCAGATGAAGAAACATCACCATATCCCCCAACTCGCTGACAGGAGCCTCTGGGGGCAGTTCGTCCCCGCAGCTCCGGAATGCCCCCACGATTGCCTGTTGGGCCGCCCCCCCGCGTCCCCTCAGTGGAGTCAGCGTATAAATGTGAGGTATAAAGCTGCACACTCTGGCCACCCTCAGGCTATCTTTTCTCTTCTCGTAAGCAAACAATTTCGGCGGTCTCACAATGGCTTTTAAGTCCAATCTTGTTAAGCTTTCATTTGCTGCCCATTTCATGTCTGTTCTTGCCAAAGAATATGAGCCGGTGATCTCCTGCGGCGAGCTTCAAGCCCCCGAGATCCACGGGGCCACGGTTGTGGATATTTCGGCTGAGCAGACAGCAATTGATGGGGCCGAGGTGTGCAATGTCAACATTCACATTACCCACGGAGATGCTGGAGACAGGGTCCGGGTCCAGACTTATCTACCATTAAAGGGATACACGGGGCGCTTCCTGGGCCTGGGCGGTGGAGGCATGGTGGCTGGGCATTTCGACGAACGCCTGTCCAAGCCAGCTGGCCAAGGCTTTGCAACTGGGTCTACGGACGCAGGCCGCCCGAATGCGACAGTGAGCGACGACACCTGGGCCGGGGACGAGCAGCTCCTGCGCAACTTTGCCTACCTTTCGGTGCACGAGATGACTGTCGTCGGCAAGTCTCTGGCTGCGCAGTTTTATGGCCAGGCGGTCGAGTTCTCCTACTGGAACGGCTGTTCGACCGGCGGTAGGCAAGGTTACGAGGAGGTTCAGAGCTACCCGAATGACTACGACGGAGTCTTGGCCATTGCCCCGGCCATCAACATGGATCGGTTTATCGTTGCGGATCTCTATCCTTACTTGCTCCAAGTCTGGGCGGAAGAGTTTACCCCTGGGTGCGTTTGGGAGACCATTACGGCCGCGGCGATTGCAGCTTGTGATGAATCCGACGGTGGAAAGGACATGGTCATCAATGACCCTTTTGAGTGTCACTTTAACGAGGAATCCGTCATTGGCGAGAAGGCCTGTGATGCCACCATTACAGAAGCCCATGCTAGGATGTGGAACGAGATCACTAGGGGCCCGTTAGGCCCGGATGGCCGGCGCCTCTGGGGAGGGCTCGTCCCTGGAACTCCGTTCGCCTCGCTCGCTGCGTCCGAGCCCTTCTCCATCGCCAGGGCATGGGTAGCTGCATTTGTCGAAGGTGACCGCAACTTCAGCATCGCCAGCATCAAGCCAGATGAGTTCTGGGTCGAGTTTCAAAAGTCCCAGCACATGTTTAATAGCATCATAGGAGGAGACAAGCCCGATATTTCCGCTTTCAGGGATGCTGGCGGAAAGCTCTTGTCCTGGCATGGGCTCGTTGATCGGCTTATTCCCGCGTATGGAACTATCGACTATCGACTCAGAGTCGAAGAGGCTCTTGGGGGCAACGAGGCCGTCAACGAGTTTTACAGGCTGTTTCTGGCCCCTGGGGTCGACCATTGTGGTTTCGGCATCGGAGCAAAGCCGTCGGAGCCGCTTCAGTTGTTGATGGACTGGGTTGAGAAGGGCAATGCACCTGAGGTGATGCCAGCTAGCGGCGAGGTTGGGGAGAGAAATCTATGTCTATACCCCAAGAAGTTGGTGTATGCTGGGGAGGGCGATTTGGCAGATGCGTCTAGCTGGACCTGCAAGGATGACATGAAGCCTCTTCACACGCCTACGGAGGCCCGCATTGAACTCTGATAGTGTGATGGACTGATAAGTTGATCGTGTCAAAGCATTCATCCAACTCTTGACCGTGGCGACAGGACCACTCCAAACCGTGGCTCTGCGTGTCTGCACTCATCCTTGAACTAGAAACATTTACTGAGATCAATCCGAGCATTGTGTTTGAAGTTGAACTCGAATCCCGATTTCATCGACAGATCCCACACACCACCTCAGTCCTCCAAGATGACTGCACCCTTCTCACCATCCTGCGGCGGAATTACATGTACCCCCACGCGATAGTTCTTGAACTTGCGGGCCGGGATCTTATTCTGGAACATCTCCTCCAGTTCCAAGTAGCTCCTGCCCTTCATCTCAGGGAGACAGAAGTAAAAGTAAAGAGAGAAAAAGACCGAGGGGGCGAAGAATACAAAGGTAACCTTTCCGCCTAGATTTGCCTGTCCTGGGTTGATGAGGATGGGTAGGACCATGCCGATTAATGTAGCAGCAGAAGTGTTCGCCATGATGTTGATAGAGTAGGTTTTCTGTCGGAGACGAAGGGTCGGTGTCTCCCCTCCCACTGCGTAGGCTATGGCGCCGAGGGTGAGTTGGTACTGCGAATTGATGGTGTCAGCTAACTGAGGTCAAGAGCCAGAGAATGGATTGGGTCCTGATCAGACGTACACCGAATCCCCAGATAGCCATGAGCGCAACCATGGCGTTGAGTCCATGCTGGTTGCTCTTGATGGTGCTGATGCCTCCGATTACAAGCAGGAGCGCGGTAAGAACGATGGTCCCATATGTAATCATAGGTCGACGGCCGAGTCGTTCGACGAAGAACCAGGACATGATGTTGCCGACTAGCTGGATGGCGTAAGCGCCCTGGGCGACACCTACGGCGTTTTTGACTCCTGCAACGGTAAAAAAGTACCTGTGCTAATAGTTAGACGATCGCGATTCCTCGAATTTGCTCCGGGGCAGGGGAAAGACTCACGGGAGATAGCCGGCAACGAAGCCGACGCCGATGAACTGCTGAGCCAGATATACCATGGCGACGATGATGGTTCGTCGACGATTGACACCTTGGAAACACTCGATATAGGAGGCGCCTTGCTCATTCAGCTGCTTCTCCTTGGCTATAGTGGCTTCCATGACGGCCAAGTGGGTTTCGACATCAGCGTCGGGTCCGTGGAACTTTCGAATCGACTTGGCAGCATCGTCACGGCGACCCTTGATGAGGAGCCACGAGGGCGATTCAGGGAGGAGGAGCACTCCGAGCACGAGCATCGAGGTTGGCGGAAGAAGCTGGGTTAGGATCGGCATCCTCCAGCCCCAGTCCCCGTGGACAAATGTGCCCCCGTAGCCGACGAGGGCGCACGCCCACTGCCCGATGACGATCATGGTGTTTATGAGGATAAGGCAGAAGCCGCGGATCTCATCGGGTGCGATCTCGGCCACGAAGACTGGTGCGAGGGCATGGCCCAACCCGAAGCCCACGGTGCTGATGAGCTTGCCGCCAAAGATGACCATGATGGTTTTCGCAAACGCCTGGACGAGGATGCCGGCAATGCAGAGGAGGCAGCCAGCAAAGATGACCTTCTGCCGCCCCCAGATGTCGGATATGAAGCCCGTTGTGAAGGCGGCGAGAAAGATGCCGCCGTAGGTCGCCGCGTTGAGGATCTGCTGGGTCTGGGTGGGGATCTCGCGGCCGTTGGGGGTGTCGGCGCCGAAGCGGTCGAGGAAGGACGGGATGGCGAGGATGTTGCCCACGAGGGCGATCTCATAGCCGAAGTTGATGGGGAGGATGAAGATCAGCAGGCCTGCGTTGAGATCAGTTGAGATCACGTTATTGAGCCCTGCATCGAGCCTGGACTTACACCATCCGAGGATGCGCTTGTTGCCCCATAGCTCAGCAATCCCGCCGGTTTTCTTGGAAGCACGGCTCGGGTCTTCCAGGTCGACCTCATGGTGGCCATGCTGAGGCTCGGTAGACTTCTTCTCGTCTACCACAGCTGTGGACATGTTGGGTTGGGCGTAGGGGCAATTGAATAACAGATCGATGGATGCTGGTGGGAGATGGGGACCCTGTGCGATGATCCTTCGAATAGCCTCGGATCCCCAAAGCCTCTTTATAGACCAGTTCGCCAGTCATTTTGTCACCAACGACGGCAATGGCCGGACGTCGGAATTGGACGTCAAGCTTAGCCGGTAGCTGAAGTACCTTGGGCTGGGGCATGGGGTGATCCGGGGTATGTCAAACCGGTCAGGCGGGAGGGAAAAGCCTTCCCCAGACACTAAGGAAGCCAAAGCAGCGGGCTCTCGACGATGGAGGTTACAATGCGACAGCCATGTCTCCCCACGGTTGCGCTACCCAGGCTTGATGGGATGAGAGGCCAAGGTCGTTTCCGGAGTAATTCGAGTCTCCGCAATAATTGCGACCAGACCAGTGAGAGGAGCGCCGGCAAAACTGAGCGGAGAAACTCGAATTTAGCCGGGCAAACCTCCTTCAAGGAAAACTCCGAGACCCGGAGTATCTCTCCCCTCTCCATCTCTCTCCACCACAAGCCCATCATCAATCCGGACAAAATGCGAGCTCGACTTGCAAGGCAGGCATGCGAACCGTGCAGACGCCGCAAGGTCAGATGCGATGCCGAGCGACCGGCATGTGGGAACTGCCGAGTGTTGGAATGGGCGTGCGAGTACAGCGCGCAGAGGAGAAAGCGTGGGCCGAAGCCACGGATGTCTTCAGCCTCTGAGCTGAGGAACAACGACAGCGAGGAGCCGGATCCTTCAAGCTTCACAGAATTACCAGATGCCGGGAGCGAGGCACTCTCACCGGTGCAGGTACAGACGAGTGACACTCGCTTGCTGTCATCACCAGCCCCGTCCGCTCCTTTGCCAAGCCTTGTTCAAGTCACCTCTCCAGCTAATGGATACGCCTCGCAGACTGATGCCGGCTCACCCTGCATCACGTTGGCATTTGAGCCTCATAACCGAGCCCAGCAGGTGCACCAAACTCTTATGGCCGCACTGGAGATCGTGGCTCGACCACTGGAAGAAATCGTGGATGAGTGTATCAACACCTGCATGTTGTCTCTCTTCCCCACAATCCCGGTCGTTCATCCAGCCACGCTCAGGCAGAATGCTCGACTGCTTCTGCCATCTTCACGGCATCTCTTTGAAGCAGTCCCCGGTACCGGGAGCAACGAAATATCTTCGGACTCACCACTGGGCCCACCGCAAGGCGTCGTCATGCGGGCTTTCGCACACCTGACTGCGGTCTTCGCCTGTGTCTCCTGCCGGATGCGCCAGAGCCCAGTTGCTGGCCACGGTGATGCTCTGGCCATCCCGTTTCTGGCAGCATCCCGCGGCATGGTGGCCTGCTGCGAGGACTGGGACGTCACCTATGCCGACTCAAGCTCCATCGTGATTCGCATGTGCCAATCAGCCGCGTTCCATCACCTGGGCAAGACACGCGCCTCGTGGTTGATGATGGGCCAGGCCATCCGTCTCGCCATGGACATGCGTCTCTTTGACGAGGCCTCGTACCGAAACATTGACCCTCTTGAGTCGAAGCTGCGGAGGAACATCTTTGGAATGCTCTGCACCAGCGACATGTCCGCCTCCATCCTGAATAACAGGCCGTTGTCATTTCATGAGATATGCTTGGATGATGCCTACATGACGCCAGTCGAGCCTCATGATGATTTCAGCCTGCTGGCCGGCGAGGGAAGTCCGTTCGATCTAGCATACGAAAAGCAGCTCCACGAAGGGTTCTACCTCTGTCAGAGGCTTTGGAAGACCGCGACAAATGTTCTACTCGATATTAAGATGCTCTCACGAACCAGTGGGGCCACTCCTATCGAGGTTTCCTTCCAGGATCCTGGCCAGCAGAGCATCACGCAGACGTACATGTCCTTCTCTGGCATTCTCGACTCGCTCCCAGCCTGGCTTCGCAGCCCCGAGAGTCATGTTGCCGGGGACGAAGCAGCCACGGCCTTCCAGAGACGCACATTTTGGCATCAGAGAGCAGACCTTGTTGTCACCTTCCACTGCCTGCGGCTGACGTTGCTGGTGCGCGCGTCGCAGAAGGGCTTATGTGCGTTGCTTGGGTTGATTGACAACTCGGATATGCTTGCTCTACGCAAGATCGAAATCGCTAGCGACTTGGCTTCGGCGGCTACCACCATCCCATTTGAAGCATTGCAAGCAAACGGCGAGCCATTGGTAATGACAATCCCTCCTCATTTCAGGTGATTCCGTACTAACATGCCAGCAGGTCGAGAAACTCCGTCAAGTAGGTGTTAGCCTGCTGGAAATTGCACATCAGAACAAGAATGAGTCGATATCCGGACGAGCCCGGTCGCTCTTGTCGACTATTATCGATGTCATCGCGAGACTTGACTCCCGTGTATCAGATGAGCTGAGTGCACAACCGCAACTAGTGTGATCGCTAAGCGCGATTCTCGGATACAAATGACTCGCGTTGTATTTGTCCGCGGAGTATTTGGCGTTGACTTCCGTCGATCCCCACCCCACTTCCATCCTTCACTACTGAACCAGATCCTCGAGGATCCATTCCGCTGCAGGTTGGAGCAGGTTCTCGGAGTATTCCCCACGTCTGAACCCTTGACATTGGCGTCTCCTGACCCAGTAGAGTCAGGTTGCTGGTCTCGCTAGCCGGAATGCGCCCGGTCGGCCCATGCTCTCCCGATGCCCGTTATAAACCGGACCGTATTGGCCCAGCTGACACCGCAACTCTGCTTGGACATTCTTACTACTGCATATCCTACAGCTACAATGAGCAACAACGAGCTAGTACAGTATCGTAACCCCATCGTTCCTGGGTTCTCCCCGGATCCCTCAGTGGTCTTTGTTGACGGCATCTTCTACCTTGCCAATTCTTCCTTTCATGTTTTCCCAGGCCTACCGATATATGCCTCCAGGGACCTCAAAACATGGACACACATTGGTAGGCTGCATGGGATCTACCTCTGCTTCATACGTTACTAATACCTCCACAGGCAATGCAATCAACCGCCCAGAGCAGTTGACCTTGAAAGGGGCTACTATGGCTAAGGTGCCTCTTGACACGGGACATTTCATGATCGGAGCAGCAGGTCTCTTTGCGCCAACAATCCGCCATCATAATGGAAAGTTCTACATTATCTGCACCAATTTCCTAGAGTTCAAGGAGCCTTTTGCCCCCCAGAACTTCATCCTCTCCTGTACGGATATCTGGGCCGGTGACTGGAGCGACCCAGTCTACATTCCATTCCATGGCATCGACCCAAGTCTCTTCTTCGATGATGATGGCCGCATCTACTTCCAGGGGTGTTACCACATCAACCGTATGAAACAGCCGAGCTGCACGATCAAGCAGTTCGAGATCGATATCCAAACTGGAACGCAACTATCTGAAGAGCGAGAGATCTGGGGTGGCCACGCGAGATATGACACTGAGGGGCCACATATCTACAAGATTGGCAAGTGGTATTACTTGCTAGTAGCAGAAGGAGGGACCTTTGAGCACCACATGCTCTGCATCTCACGATCCGAGAGCATCTGGGGTCCCTACGAGGATTTTGAGGGAAACCCTATCCTGACTGCCGATGGAACAAACGAGTACATCCAAAATCTTGGACACGGCGAGTTATTTCAAGACGGAGAAGGGCAGTGGTGGGTTGCGGGATTGGGAGTCCGAAACGAGAACGAGGGAGAGCATCTCGGAAAGGACAACTTTGTGGCTCCTCTGGGAAGAGAGAGTTTCCTGGCGTCTGTTGAATGGCCTGAGGGAGGGTGGCCCAAGATCACGCAGCCAAAGATGAAGTTTCATGCGAGATCTGTCAAGACGCGTGAAGGACTCCCCGAGTTTGTCGCTCCCCGGAACGTGGGTAACGTGCACATCAGAACACCCGACCTTTCCAAGTATCGCATTCCTCAGGACAGCACCAGCCCGTGGATTCTGTACCCGAGTCTCAGCAACCTTTCAACCTCGACTGGAACTTCCACCTTTGTCGGTCGAAGGCAGTTGTCCTTACACTCTGTTGCCACGGCGTCCCTTGATGTTTCAACGCTGGAGAAGGGCTTCCAGACAGGGTTGGCTCTATACAAGGACCATCTGCGGCACATCTCTCTGATCTACGAGCCTGAGACCAAAAAGGTCTCCTGCCGGGCTGTGACATTGGACCTGGACAATGTGTTGTTGGGTCAGGCTTCTGTGGAGGCTGGTGCTCGTCAAGTACAGTTCAGAATCGAGTCTTTCCCTACGAAATGGGTCTTCTCAACCAGATCTTCTCAGGGGACAGAACCGATTTCCGACGGGGTGTGGGTTGAGATTGGGTCTTTGGAGACTTGGAAGGTCGCGGCGCGGGAGATGACTGGCCCTATGTTTGGTCTCTTTGCGCACGCTTTGGATGAGCAGGGCGAAGGGACGACTGTTTCGTTTTCGGGCTTTGATGTCCAAGACAATAGAGATTAGATTAGATATACTGGAGCCCAAGGCTCCATGTTAAACACGATTACAGTCTAAAATATCCCACTCTCGTGACGGCACGGTTTCCGACAACTCATACAGCGATGACATGGCAAAAAGAACCTTCCTCACGAAGGTGCGCATGAGGGCTCTGGTTTCTTGTCCTTGCGATCTCGCATCTCGTCCTTTGCCGGAATGGAGTCTCCCATCACCCAGGCATCCACCTGAGCCTCGGCGACCGCCACGGCCGGTCTCAGATCCCAGACCACATTGCAGCTATGGTTACACCAGTATTTCTTGTTGGATCCGGGTCGGGTCTTCCTGCTGGCCCATTGCGGAATCCGGAAGTTTTCTATCTTGACCTTGACGCTGTCTATGCTGTGACCCAGGTACGGCCTCGCCTCTCTCGGAGCAAGAAGTGAGCTGCGGGCCAAGGCCTTGGTCAGAGCGCCCAGGCGCATCGCAGAACACTCAAAGGAGCAGGAAGATTCGCCGTAGAGGGAATCAAGTAGTTTGTAGGTGGCCGAGAAGATCTGGTCCAGGCCCTGCATTCGAGCCTCATCGATTTGGGCTAGCAAGTATGAGCGGCGGGTCGAATGCACTGCTGATTATACCACATACCTAGGACATCTGGGGGAAAAGGAATGGATTCTGCCGAAATTGGCCTACGACTGTGCTTGATGGCCAATCTGGCCATCTCGGTGAAGTCCTTCTTTCGAGAAAACACCCAGGACACAAGCATCCACAGCATCGAATCCTGGCCGTACTGGTTGGGAAACTTGCCCCGGAATGCTCCGACCCAAAGGTGCGTGAAGAGGTCGATGACCTCATGGCACTGGTAGTAGTCGACGATGATGGCCACCTTGGCAAACATCTCGAGATCGAGAGCCTTCGGGACCTGCCGATGACGGCCGTGGATGATGTTGAGCACTATCGTCAGAGCTTCATGGTCCCATTCGGTGGCTCCGATCTGGTACAGGCCTCGGTCGTCCACGGCTCCTTCGGCAAAGGGGCCGGCGAGCATTTCCTTGAAGATGGGCGAGGCGAGGATCAAGTGTCGGGAAGATACCTTCATCCGAAATGTCGCCGTCTCATAGAATATATCTGTGAAATCGTCGATTTCGTCTTCAGGGCCACAGTACGTTTCTGGTACTGCTTGGTCGTCGACGTTATCGGGTTGGCCCAGATTGGTGTCGTCTGGGTCAGCGGGATGTTGGGTAGGAATCTCTTCAGAAACCTGTTCGGTAACTTTATAGGAAGCCGCTCCAAGGAGCTCCCCGCCGGCCTCCCTGGCGACGTCGGTGGCCTCTTCGGCGGGATCCGCAGGCGGTCCTGGACTCTCCAGCGAGCCCTCAACGCTTGAGCTTTCTGTGCCTGAATCATCCTCGCTCCCCTCATCCTCTAGGTCATCGCCACTGTCCGAGTCATAGAGGTCATCCCGGTCCTCGGGGAGTTCCGGGCCAGATATATCGAGGTGGAGAGTGTCTGAAATCCAGTAGAAGTCGCGGGCATTGGTCGTGAGGGTTAGAATGGTGTCACCGCCTTCATCGAATGTCTGCTCTTCTGTGGCCATCTTCAGAGCAAAATGACGGGCCTGGAGGGTTCAGTGAAGAGAAATCAAAAAGACGACTTTGGAGGATCGGATGAAGAGGAAGCAAGGCTTGCACACAACATCTTCCGACCTGGCCATGTCTTAAGTACAGACTGGTGCTATGCCTATCCCAGCAACCCCCTTTTAGATTACCGGGGTTGTTTGTGGCGGCTAGGTCTAATTGCTTCTTTCTCCTTCAACGATAGCAGAATACAGTGTTTTTGCCCATCAATAGTTAATTGAGCTTGCTTTTTGGGGGTCTTACACCAAGGCTACGAGCGCCACCTCCCACATCCCTGTAGGCACGCAAGGGATAATACATTGTATTTATGCATTCTGACCCTCCCCGCCTACTTAACAGCACAGAGCATGGTAAGATCAGCTGGAGTTCCAGATTGAGTGTGCGGTGCGTTTGAGCTGGTGCTGGGGGTAATTAGGGGGCGTGGAAAAAGCAAGCCAGCCCGTCTGTCGCTATGGAATAGAACCCCTGGATAATTTAACAGATGCGGCTTGATGCCTCCACGGAGGCCGCCTCTGTTCCCGTTAACTAGCTAACTTTAGCGCCGTTATCTAGAGATTCACTCTATTTGGTTTAAGATGAATTACAAGACTGGATTTCATAGAGAACGATATAATCTATCAAGACAAGATAGACTTATTCGAGAGCCTTAGTGGAGAGATGCGTATTGCTGCTCTCTTCATTCTTGCTGCGTATCAAGAAGGTTTTCAAGCTCGCAACTTTAGCCTTTTATTATTAGTATAAATTCTAACGCCTTCGCAACCACCAATAGAACATACAGGGCTTGGGTTGTATCCCTACGACATTCTGATGGTGTTGATTGGTCGGGAAATGCTGTGGCTTGATTCCAGGCACAGCAGCTGAAACATGCCTCCGTCGAAGCTGGGCTTCGTCAGCCTGTCTACTGTGTATCAGTGAGGCGGAGATGAAGACTTTTTTACCGTGTTCGTAGCATCTTCACAACAAGGAAGATAGATCAACCCCCATGAGGACGTCTTGAATTAACATTGTCAGAAATGCTACCGGGAAATACATCGAACTCTAATAGCCGTGCTTGTCTCCTCACGGGATGACGAAATCTTTGCCAAGAATATTAAGATAAGCAGGGTAGCATACGATGAGGTATATTTTGGTCCTGAGAATCCCGGAATGCCAGGCCGTGGGGGACTGGGGTTGAAGTTAAGGGGTGGTCTGTGATATGATACATCATTTCAAAAGAAAGACATCCCGTACCGACTTTTACACCGAACAATAGAGTCAACTCGAGACATTCTATTTTACTCTATTGTATCCTATCTTTATGCTTCGTTTGAGGGGTACAGAACTTTTTCCAGTGGCACAAATTCCTCCTTGATGGTCCTCGTGCTGACGAATCGCTGCAGGTGAGCCATCGTGCCCGTCTTGTCGTTAGTTCCTGAGTCACGGCTGCCGCCAAAGGGCTGCTGCGCGACAACCGCACCGGTGCACTTGGTGTTGAGGTAGAGCATGCCAGCTGCGTGTCTCAGGGCGTTTTGGGCGTGACGGAGGACGTACGGGTCCTTGGCAAAAATACTGCCCGTCAGAGCATATCGAGACGTCGTGTCGAGCGTCTTTAATGTTTCCTCCCAGGCACTGTCGGGGAAAACATAGACCCCCAAGATGGGACCAAAGAGCTCCTCGCTCATGATGTGGTGCCGGGGGTTGGTGGTCTGGTAGACTGTCGGATACACGTAGTAGCCCTTGTCCTTGGAGGCCTTGCCGCCGACGACCAGCTCGAGCTCTGGGTCGCTTTTTGCGTCCTCGATGATCTTGTTAAGCTTGTCGAAGGAAGCCTCGTGGATGACGGGGTTGATAAAGTTTTCGTAATTCTCGACGTCCCCAACCTTGAGGGCCGCGACCTGCTCCTGGAGGTGCTTCTTGAACTCGGGCCATGCTGATTCAGCCACGTAGACTCGTGAGTTGGCCGAGCACTTTTGTCCTTGGTACTCGAAGGCTGCTCTGACGGTGTTGAGGGCGGCGCTCTTGACGTCTGCCGTCGGATGGATGATGCCCCAGTTCTTTCCTCCAGTTTCTCCGACAACTCGAGGATACGAGTTGTAAATCTCATCGCCGATACCGTTGCCGATCTTCTTCTGCAAGCCCTTGAAGACCTTTGTCGAACCAATAAAGGTCAGAGCACCAAACTCGGGCCTCTTCAGCACCGCATCGGTGACTTCCTCGGGGTTACCAGGCAGGAACTGAATCACGTCCTTTGGAAGGCCTGCTTCCAGAAGAATCTGATGAAGCAGCCAACTAGCATGGATGGACGAGTCAGAAGGCTTCCAGACGACTACGTTGCCCAGCAAAGCAGCCGGTCCAACCAGAGTAGCACCCAGCGCGGTAAAGTTGAAAGGCGACACGGCGTAGACGAAGCCCTCCAGCGGCCGATACTCCATCTTGTTCCATACCCCCGGTGTCTGGACCTTGGGCTGCTGCGCGTATAGCTTCCAGGCCTCGTCGATGTAATGCCGGAAGAAGTCTGCCGTCTCGGCCGGCGCGTCGATCTCGGCCTGCCAGATATTCTTGCCCATGCCGAGCATCGTGGCGGCGACGATATCTGAGCGGTACTTTCCTGTCACGAGCTCCGAGGCACGGAGGAAGATTGCGGCTCGGTCCTCAAAGGGGAGGGCCTCCCATGCTGGCTTCGCCTTGAGCGCGGCGTCAATGGCGGCATTGACCTGGTCGGGCGTTGCGGCTGCGTACTCTGCGACGACTTCCTGGTGGTTGCAGGGGTTGTGCTGCTTGCCGCTCTTTTTAGTCGCAACCTGGAACAAGTCAGAATTAATAGAAATTATAAGAGGGTTGAATGACTTACGGTTGCGCCGCTGATCTGGATGGGGATGTTAATTGGGAATGTGCTCTTGAGCTTGTTGATGCTCTCTGTGAGTTCGGCCCTCTCCGGGGAGCCCTTGGCGTAGTCAAACTGAGATGATTGGGTCAGCTTCCTTGAAGGCCAATCAAAACGAACAATATCGTACCATCTTCTCATTTTCAAACTTGGGGGGGTTCCAAAGGCTCAGAGACCTCGCTGAAAGAGCGGCAGTGCTGCGACGGACAGCACGCAGGCCAGCCAGGGGCCGCCGTTGAGCCAATAGAGACCTCTGCATGCTGAATGGTTCTCAAATCGCTTAGAGAAAAGCAATGATGAACTTGGTTTGTTATTGGCAGTCAGAGGTTCAGAAGATTACTTATCAGTTCTTGCGATAGTAGCTTGAGAGAAGAGTCGGGACGGCCTCCCGACTCCAGACCTTGGGCGCCGAAGGCCAAGCCGACAACTCAACCGACCAAGACCAACTCGCCGACACTAGCCTATCCGCTCCATCACCCACTCGTTTCTTTTTCCACGGGTCGATTGGCTCACCCTGCCTCCCTACTTGTTCATCGCTTATCATCCAGATCGACGTGATTGCATGACCGCGTCCCCGTGACCACGAAATGGGTTCCCCCGCATCCGCCACATGGCGAGCCCAGGAGCATTAGTTTCAAGCCCCTCCGAGATAGGAACGTCGGGAATTCGTGCCGGCCTTCGTCTATTCGCGGGATTGTTGGCAGTAAGCTGAGAGTTTGGTGAGGAGGGGGCTGTGGAGGCTGGCATTGGGCCATTGGTGGAAGGGGGGATGACGATAGTGTCATTGATATATGGTGTGAAGATGCTCAACGGGAGGGGAGATGCCATCGAGTTTTGGACAGTTTTGTTTTAGTCTGAAAGCGTATCATGTTTTCCAGAAGCGTCTTCTACGGCCGTAGGCAGTTGCTGCCGATATCTTCCAGGTTCTTCGACCAACTTCAAGGGAGACGCCTCATCACTGATGCAGCGATCAAGCCAGCGATCAAGTCCAGCGTCAGGGCTGCTGCAGAGGAGCCGTCGCCCCTCTCCAAGCTCCCTACCGGAGTGTTGCTGCGCTCCGTGGCCCTGACGACGGTAATGGCGACGAGTTGGCTGTTGAGACCGTCCATGGCCTTCCTCGCCCTTGTCACACAGTCCAACTCTGCGCTTTTGAACCCTGATAGGAATCCCATCCTCAACCGCATCCTCCAGTGGACCATCTACGACCACTTTTGTGCTGGAAACAGCATTCAAGATGTTTCCAAGACTGTCAAGTACATCAAGAAGCTGGGTTACCACGGCATCATCCTCGGCTACTCCAAGGAGGTTGTGTTGGATCCGAATGTCGAGCTTCCTCAAACTGGCGTCGAGGAGTATCCTCCCGAGTGTTATGGCGTCATCGACCAGTGGAAAAGGGGAAACATTGAGACCCTTAGCATGATTGAACAGGGCGATCTCCTTGCCATCAAGTAAGAAACCACATTCCCCAAGTATGGTCTCGAGCTGACTTTATCTCAGAGTGACAGGTGCTGGCCCTATCGCCGTCGACGCCATGCAAGCTGGCCGACCTATGCCCGAGTATCTGGAAAACGCCCTGGACGAGATTTGCAACGAGACGAGGAAACGAGGCTGCCAGCTCTGGATCGATGCAGAGCAGCAGGTCTTGCAGAACACCCTGGACGATTGGGCTATTGTATTGATGCGGAAGCACAACCGAGACGGCAACGCTCTCATCTACAACACCATCCAAGCCTACCTCAAGGGCGCAAGGGCCAACGCCGAACGACACCTCACGCTAGCCGCCCAAGAGGGCTGGACAGCAGGCATCAAGTTGGTCCGAGGCGCTTACATCGAGAACGAGGTCCGTTCCTTGATCCACGACACCAAGCAAGACACGGATCGTTCCTACGACGATATTGCCGACATGTTCATCTCCAGACGCCTGCCCAAAGGCTGGCAACCAACGCTGCAGTTCCCCTCCGCCGCCCTCGTCCTGGCGACCCATAACGCCGAGAGCGCAGAAAAGGCCCTCCGCACGCACCGCCAGCGCGTCTCAGCCGGCCTGCCCACTGTCCCGATGAAATGCGCCCAGATCATGGGCATGGCCGACGAGCTGAGCTGCAAGCTGCTTCAGGACTACGAGAGGAATGTAAGCCAGGATACCGTGACGGCCGAGACGCCGCGCATCTTCAAGTGTCTGCCGTGGGGCTCTGTGCAGGAGTGCGTGGGGTACTTGTATCGGAGGGCGGTTGAGAATAGGGGGGCTGTGGAGAGGACGCAGCATATGGCGCGGGCAATGAGACAGGAGCTTTGGCGGAGGGTTTTTGGATAGAATGGTTGGAAGAGGAATTAGAGGTTCTAAATACCGAAGGCTGTGTTGGTAGTCTTGACGAATCTGAAGTTATTTCACTTTTATCCACGCTGTGACCTGTGGAGGAGGAGTCTCGCAAGATGGCAGAATGCCACTCAGGTCTTACTGGTTTATCTTGGTAAAATGAATTTCTATAGTGTACAGATCAAGTCTTTTATCCGCCATCCCCGTGGCATCAGCACGCTAAACACCATTCCTAACGAGCTTCGACTCCTCCAACCGGGTTAGAATCTCACTCTTCGGCTTCTCATCCTCCCACCTCCCCCTCGGCAGCTCAAATGTCGACGAAATGCGCCCGTATGACATGCCGCCGAGCTGCGCAATCGGCCTCAGCTTGTCAAGCTCAATGTGGCTGAAATCCTCATTTGCTGCGCCCTCCTGCACCCAGAAGCGGGTCGCCTTGATCAGGCAGAGGGCGGAGCCGCTCATACCGGGAGTGTGGCCCTCAAACTCCTTGATGTCGACGAGCTTACCCTCGATCGACAGGACCGACTCCTTGACGCGCGACGGCTTGACGGTGGTTGTCTCGGCCTCAGTCAGACCCGTGACGTCCCACTCGGAGAGCCCGTAGGGGGCGTCGATGGAGGAGGCGTTGACGGCCTCGATCATGCTCTCCGAGACGGTGTTGATGACGCACTCGCCCGTTTCCTTCAGGTTCTTGTGCGTGTCCTTCATGGACCCGAAGCGCGATGAGAAACTGACGATGAACATGGGCGGGTCGTGATCCACAACCTGGAAGTAGCTAAAGGGCGCGAGGTTCTTGGTCTTGCCGTCGGCCGAGAGTGTGCTGATGAAGCCGATGGGACGGGGGGCGATGCCGGAGATCAGGAGCCGGTAGTTTTGCGCCACAGACCGATCCGGCCCGTACGGGTCGATCTCTCGGTGGATCTTGTCCTCGGCGGTAGGGGGAGGCCCGGTGCGGACGCCTTCTCCAAATGACCAGGTCGGGTCGGGGGACTTGGTCACTTCGATGGGGGCGCCGGAGTGGTCAAAGTCGGGCCTGCTGGCGATGGTCTCACCAAAGTTGGTGACCTGCTGGACGGCTGAGAATGCCGGCTTGGCTGCAGCTGCGGCAGAGGAGTTCATCCTGACTGCAGAGGGCGCATGCAGCACCCTCAAGGGCCTGTATGGGTGGGCGAGGTCAACGACATTACCCCTCCAAAACCACCTGATCAAAGTCCGGAAGTCGGCGTGGGAAAACGCACCTCTGTGCAAGGATCGAGCGTAGGGCGTGACCCCTGGAAAGCATCATAGCTTCTGGCCGAGTAACTACTGTAGGTCAAGGCTGTTGAAATCCCCCTCCGATTAAATGACCTGGCTCCACACGATCTGCTGCAAGCCTCCAAGACCAGATTGAAACAATCTCATCCAATAGACAATGCGGCTTATGCGTCGTAACTGGAAACCCTCGGCGGGCGTCTTCTCTAGGCTCTTAGTGATGGCGCATGTAAGTGACCATTTCTTCTGCTGAGGGGGACCATCGGGATTATTATACCGACTTTCCCAAAACGGCTGTATGGGACGTGAGAAAGACGGCGATAAGGCCAGACGGGATCGGAGCGGCGTTCCGACCTTGACAAATCCACCGTCCGATAACGCACCCCAGGCACAGCACCCCTCAGCGGCTTATCAGCGGCTTTTGCCTGATTCAGGCTCCCCGGGATGGGGTTCCATCAAAACACTTAAGTCGGAATCTCTCCCCGACTTTTTCATACCCTCCTCTGCAAGCCCACCGAGTCGCCACCCGCCCGCTCCCGTTGTCTCCGCTCGACGGCGCATGCCTGTTCCGAAGTTACAATGCCCAACAATAACCATCCGGATCAGTTCAGAGTAGTCAAGAAATGTCCCAAAGCGTGCGTTTTGTTTCGTCAACTGCCTTGCTCCCCCATTGCAGCTTCTCCACTCTGAAGCCTGTGCCAGCTGACAGCGTGCAAGTTGTAAGAGATGCCGTTCCATGAAGGTCAAGTGTTCGGGCGCCCAGCCTTGCGCAAGGTGTGGCCGCAAGAACGAGAGATGCATATACGAGGCTGAAGAAAAGAAAGTCTCGGTTCCTGAGAGGTGAGTTGTAGCATGTTGCTATTCTTGGCTTGTTGTCTCATCTCGTTTCCGCCCCCAGCTACCTCCGGGCTCTTGAGAGCCGGCACGAGGGCCTGCCTACCCCTGGGTCGCTCCGGGACAATGCAGGTCATCGACGGCCCCGCCCAAGGCACTCCTCCGTGTCCGATTATGGGTCCCTGACCGTGGTTCCACCGGACGGGTCCGTCATCTCCGCTCAGGTAGAGCCGGAAGAGGGTGAGTGCTTGGCATGAACTGGACCGGAGTGTATGCTGATGGGTGTTGCGTCAAAGGCCTAGCCCTTGGAACTCCTGAGGGAGATCATCTGGATGATGAAAGCCAGGAGCCAGAGCCACATTGCCCCGACGAGGTCCTCGATCCTGCTTTTCGGCAGAATCCACTTGTCGACAATGACTATGTCTTTGGGCGAGCTCTTGGACGGTTCTGTAGGTCTCCAAGAGGTGCCACTAGACTTGGACTTGATCCAGTTGCTAACACCTATCCAGGGTACATGGGACCGGCGTCCTCGTGGGCTTTTTGCCGTCGAGTCCTGGCGCTGCTGGGTAAGCATCTTCCCGAGGCAAACAACGAGCCTCCGCCGTGGCACCTCGACGGAGTGGCGTTCCGCCTCCAATGGAGACCCCTAATGCCGGATGAACAGCCAGATGTGTCGAACCTGCCGCCCTCGGACTATGCTCTCTTTCTTATCCAGACCGCCAGGTTCTACCTCGGTCCGCTGGCGTCTCTCATCGACGAGGCGGAATTCCTTCGACATTTTAGGGAATTATATGAGGATGCCCCGGCCAAGGCAAAGAGCTGCAGGCTCTGGTATGCGCAGTATCTGTTGATGCTGGCATTTGGAAAGGCCTTTTTAAGTGGAAGAAGCGCCGACGGGAGTCCCCCGGGATATCAATATGCTTGCAGAGCAATGCCCCTCATGCCCGAGTTGGCGGGGATCGCGCTCGACCCGGTCCTCTCTGCTCAAGCTCTTACGCTGGCGGCCATCTACTTTCAGTCCATTGACATGAGAGTTGCCGCCTTTCAACATGTAGGCAACTCGGCACTTATTAATCCCGATGACGCTGACTGACCCCGTCCAGATAGGCCAAGCGCTCCGAATATGCGTGCTCTCGGGCTTCCACAGACACATGCCCGAAGAGGCCGTCGGCGCCCAGCATTCCAAGCGCTGCCACAGCGTGTTCTGGGTGGTCTATATGCTAGATCGCGAGTTTGCCGCGCTGATAGGAGCAACCAGCTCCATCCGCGACGAGGACATTACGAATAAGCTGCCTTCTCAGGTGGACAACTCTCTCAACGCCTTGACCGTGACCCTTAGCGTTCAGCTGTCCCGTCTAATTGCGCGAATATTAGGCAGTATGTCATCTTTCCTCATTGGCTTGTGTCGTTTCTGCTGCTAACTGGCACCAGCGGTTTATGGCGTGGGCAAAGACTATGATGGCACACTCATCACTAATACGCAGTCCATATTGAGGAAGCTGTCCGAGCTAAACCGCGATCTCAACACTATTATCAATACTCATTTTAGAGACTCGATTAGCAAGGCCTCTAGGACAGCGACAAGGCTGCTCCTCCAATATCATCATGTGAGAGCATCGCCTGAGAGTGGTCGTTCGGTTGCCCAGCTAACATTGACGCAGTGTGTCGTTCTTACAACGAGGCCGCAGATCATGTGCGCGTTGCACATGCATATTGAGCAGTCCAAAACCCAAATCTCTCACGGCCTCTCCCTGTCTCCCCCAATATCATCGTTGATACAGTCATGCGTCGACTCGGCTCAGGCTATCCTGAGGACACTCCGCGCCTTGGCTGACGAGGATCTCATTGGTATGTTATTTCTGTTCCTTGGAGGCCACTCTAACACAGATCTCAGAAGCATTTCTACCCTTCCAAGTCGAATACGCCTCGTCCTCGGCCTTCCTGCTCCACCTCATCCCTATCATATGCCCGTCCCTCCTCCCGGACTATTCCTGGCGCGACGACGTTCGATACGTCCTCGATACCCTGATCGCCAAGGGAAGCTTGGTCGCTCCCCTTCGGAAAGTAGAGCTCGACCAGCTGGAGCATATGCTGTCTGCCCTCACGCCGCCGAGTGACGTCGTGTCTCCCCAGCTGCCTGCCGATATCAATGATGATCCGCAGGAGCACGAGGATGGCGAGCAGACCATGCAGGAGCCCGTCCCGGACGAGACGGGCTGGGATCTTTTTGCGGCCAATGCTATGGCTGGACTGACTCCGGGGGAATTACTTGACCTGGCGGAGCAGCTGGACGTGGATAGTTTCTTGTACCAGCGAGGGATGGAGTGAGGCATATATGATCATATTATTTGAGAAAGAATAATGCCCCGAGAATTGAATTAATAGTGAACAGCGCAGATTTGAAGATTAGTGATCAGGTGTGGAACGTGATATTCCAGTTAGCAAGATGGCGATTCGTAATATCGCCTTTTCTTAAGGCTCGCTCAATGTTCGGAATCTCGTCGTTCAAGTGGTCGTTTTCACCACGACCAGAACCCTTTTCCTTAGACATTCCCAGCCATCAGCCCCCCCAGGTTGACCAGGGATAAAATGCACTTTGAGTTTATCCCTGTCAGCAGTAACAGGATCTAGATCCTCCCTGTAAGAATCGTTTGATGAGTGGAGATGTTATAAACAGCTGTCTCGGTAGGAATCAGAGTACTACTTCCAATTCCCACACATCCGAGGCTCATCCTACCATTCCTGTCTCGCGAGACTGGTTCGGATGCTTCAAATTCCCTGTTTGGGAAACATGATGTAATAACAACGTCTGACCCTTCCCCAGCATCTGGCGTCTTACCAGGCAGAGAACTTTGAACCACCGAAGGATCCACACGACGCGGGAATAACGGGGATGGTTCTCCACAAAGCGCGGCCGCGGGTCTGACTCGCCAGTCTTAGTGGTGGCGATCCTCTGGGGACTCCGGATTACCAGAAGGGGCTAATTTGGAATCTCTCCGAACGATTATCTGGAATAAATATATATAAACATATCCTTCTTGGCGACCAAGAAATATCCGCATCAGACTTGAACGTGTCCCGAGGGCATCATCAAACCTCTCAACATATCTCCTCCTCATATCAACTGGCCCGGGCAGTTAACAACAAGATGCGGAGTTGGTTCGGCCGTGGCAAGAAACTGCAACTTGCAGTGACATCATGCTGCCTGTGCGCTTTCGTCCTCTACGGATACGACCAAGGCGTTTTCGGCGGCATCCTCGAGAACCCGGACTGGCTGAGGCAGTTCGGCAACCCCGGCGACACCCTGACGGGCTTCATCACCTCGAGCTACAACCTCGGCTGTCTGTTGGGATGCTTTGCCAACTTCTTCATCGGCGAGAGACTCGGTCGCCGCCGCACTATCTGGTTCGCCATGGCCTGGATCCTCGTCGGTGCTGCTCTACAGACCACCGCTTTTACCCGCGGGCACCTCATCGTCGGAAGAGTCGTGACTGGTCTGGGAACTGGTCTCAAAACGTCAACAGTCCCCATGTGAGTTTTTCCCTGGTTACAAGGCTATCAGTTGCTGATTAGTATTAGGTACCAATCGGAGCTCTGCGAAGGAACAAAGAGAGGCCGTCTCGTGTCTGCCGAGGTCATGTTCGTCGGCATCGGAATCGCCTTTGCCTACTGGTGGGATTTCGCCTTTAGCTACGTCGGCGGTCCCTTTGCGTGGCGATGGCCCATCGCGTTCCAAGCCGTCTTCGCCTTGTGGGTTATTGTGATTGTGTTTGGCATTCCCGAGTCGCCACGTTGGCTGCTCAACCACGGGAACAAGGAAGAGGCCATCGAGGTTCTGTCGGCTATCTACGACAAGCCCGTAGACCACCCGGATATCATCCGAGAGGTCAACTCGATTGAAGTGGCTCTCTCCATGGAAGCCGAAGCTGAGGGCAGCAAGTCCTGGGTATCGACATTTAGAAAGGACAAGGTCGACACAAGATATCGGGTATTCCTGGCATGGTTCGTCCAGTTCATGAATCAAGCGGGGGGCATCAACTTGGTCGTCTACTACATCCTCAGTAAGTCCACCCTAATATCTCACGTTACATACGAGCACACTCTAACCTCATGCAGCCGTACTCCAGAAGAACGTTGGCCTCGAGCACAGGCTTGCCCAGATCATCGCGGGATGCATCCAGCTCATGTTTCCCATCGGTTCCCTTCTCCCGTCCCTGGCCCTCGATCGGATGGGTCGCCGCTCCACAATGATCTGGGGCTCGGCAGGCTTGTGCTTTTCCATGCTGATGGTGTCAGCCCTTCTGTCACAGGCAGATGGAACTGCAAGGGGCAAGGCATTTGCTTCTGGGTCAGTCGCCTTCTTCTTCACGTACATGCTTGTCTTTGGGGCGAGCATGAACTGTGTCCCGTGGGTCTATGTCCCGGAAATCCTGCCGCTGCAGGCCAGGACAAGGGGAACGGCGATTGGCGTGAGCTCAAACTGGCTCTGGAACTTCACAGTTGTATGTCTCCCACTTCTCTGACGGGATTCCTTTGGATGCTGTTCACTCACAAGTTCAAAAGGTCATGATCACCCCCATCATTATCAACCGCCTCAAGTGGAAGGCGTACCTGATCTTCATGGCCACAAACCTGGTCTTCATACCCATCATCTACTTCTTCTACCCGGAAACCTCGAATCTCGCCCTGGAAGAGGTGGACTACATCTTTGCTCGTGGGGATAACCCCGTGGTTGTGGCCCGTGAGATGCAACAGGAGCTAGCAAGCGAGGGTCGGTTGGACATGGAAAGGCGGCTTCCAGAGGAGGCCACATCCAAGTCCATGTCTGGGATGATAGAGAAGAAGGAACAGTTTGTCGAGCATACCAACTCGTAGGTGGTATCCGATGCTCGTGGGTCGTCACCTCGGGTGGTTCTAAGCGGGTGTTCTGGGAGGGTAACGCAGAGCCCCGTAGATCCTGATAGAGGTCACAAAATCTATGAACTTCATCCATTTTGCCTAGACTTCCTTTACAACATACATCATCATGTCTAATTAGTGAATTCCTTAACCGAGACGTTGTTATTCTTACAGATCTTCTCGCAATAGTGGCCGACTTGACCTTGTAGAATTTCTTACAACCCTTCTTCATCCCGTCCTGGGCATGCGCCATTTATCCTCGTAAGCTTCAGAGGCAACTCTTCCTTCCGACTCTCTAATTGACTGGACTGTGGTGTGGATGTCGGGTGAGGCGCCTGGGCCCAAGGATCGAACCGGGAATTGGCGTTCTTGAGGTACGGGACGGGTCTTGAGGGTGGGATCCCGCGGGGGGAGAGCAGGAGGGCGAGGAATGCCAGCTTTTCCACGTCCGGTCATGGTGAGGCAAGGGAGAGATATCAAGAGGCCGGTAGAGAGAGAGAGTGTGTGTGTGTGTGTATGAGAAGTAATGGTGAAAGGAGGAGAGAGGATAAGGTGGGATGGAGAACCTGTGCTGGCAATATATACCGACTCGTCCGAGTCCCACAGACACGTTTCACCTCAACGCTGCCTGGAGGCAATCCACCTAACAACCAACAGCCAACAGCCAACAATAATAAAGCAATAGTCGCCGAAGATTTCACGACAAGGAGAACGAAACAGGGAAGACCCTATGTGGTAGGAATACAGCACTGGTGCACAGGGCATAGAATCACCGACATGAACAGGTCTGGTTCAATTTGAGTCCCTTATCCATGAGTTCAATGGCAGCACATCAACCAACAATCCGTCTCGGACCCTTTGCAGCTTTCTTCCATCTCCTTTGGCAGTTGAACTTTTATAAACCTTCGTTCGGCTTGGCTTAGAATACGTCTTGAGAGAATTGTCAGGACAGAGCGGGTATACAAGATTTGCCTATAGCTGGTCAAAAGCCTTGACGGCTGCTTCAGCTGTGACATGGGCGCTGGCCGGGTTAGCACCCGTCACAATATGTCCATCAGTGTGAGAAAAGGCGTCCCAGGGGCCTGGGGGTGAGACATCTGGTTTTCGTTAGGAGAGCACTGAACGCAAGCGACGGGTGCACTTACATATAGCGCCGGCATCTGCTGCTGCTGCCTCAATGGTAGGCCTGTTCCAGCTCTTGATGGTGTCGAGGACGCCCTCTTCTTCTTCGCCCTTGGTCGTGAAACCAGTGACCTTTTTGCCGTTAATGATGGATTTTCCAGTCCGGGGGTCTAGAATGCCAGGGAAGATGGCACCGCCGTGGCAACTGTTCATATTAGCTTTGCTGAGGGAAAGCCCATATATTATCGAAAGAGTAGATCATACACTGCTGAGACAATGCCCCCGTCGACGTAAATCTTAGAAGCGATAGATTGCAACCCTTTGGCGTCGGGATAGTCGATTAAAGACGCGTGGCCTGCTGATGCGAAGAATAATCCGTACTGAGGGTTCATGTTAGTTTGAGTAGAAGGCTGCGGAACGATGGTTCAGTCCTTTACCTCACTCGGGTCCACGTCGCCGGGCTTCATCAACTTGTCCAGCTTGGACCGAAACTCGCTCGAGTGGTCCTCCCAGACCTTGCGGTCCTCTTCGGGAAGCCATTCCTTCTGCATGGAGAGCCAATCTGGCTGATACGTGCCCGTCTCGGACACGAGGTCGGCCTCGAAGCCTGCCTCTTTAAAGACGTTGAATGGGTGCAAGGCTTCGGTGATGAAAAGGCCTATGCGGGGTGAGCGAGGGGCATGATGGATGGTCAGTCGGCTTTACCTGTCTCCTTGCCTCCTGGATACAGAGGGGCATGGGCAGAAGTGGCGGTGATGAGGGCCTTCTTTGGGGGAGCCATAGCGTGGGTATCAAGGGGCAGTGGATACGATAGATGGCAAAGTTCAGGTATCTGAAGAAGAGGATATAGGCAGGACCTCGTTTCAACCTCCCCCTCTCCAGGGCTGCCGAGATTATATCCTGCCCCATGAACGGAGCCAGCCGTCTGACGCAGCAACGCGTAACCTCACAAGACAGGACTAAACCGATCCGATAACCTTATTATTTATTGAGGTCTTGGCGTTGTAGAAAAGACTTTGACGCTAATGCTCGATGACGGGATTGACTCGGCTGTCTCCTCACGAGAATACGGTATTTCGTTTTGGCCTATCGCGGCATTCCCGAACCGGACTCGCCAGGGATCTGAGCACCGCTTTATCTGGCCAGTCTTCAAATTAGAGCAACCAGCTTATCGGTCCTCCACGCCCATGAGGCACAAGCTTGAGCTGACTAGAGAATTGCATCATGACATAGGTGTTGAAGATCATGGTCTGCAGGTGTTTCTGCCCGTCTTCATCGTGATAGCCAAAGATCTGTCTGCCGGCGTAGTGAAAGGTGAAGACGACTGCGAGTTGGTAGATGACCTGCCCAACAATTGTCTTCCACGTGGTGATGGACAAAACTGAAGGCGTCCTTGGCTCCGGCTTTCGCAGAAACAGGTCATCCGTGGGGAAATCAGTGCTTAGTGCAAGGGCTGCGAAGGTGTCCATGAGGAGGTTGACCCACAGGAGCCGGACGACGGATAAGACGGAGGAGTCGGTGCCGCCGACAAGAGCAGACATGATGGTCAAGATGCCAGCTGTGAAGTTGATGGTGAATTGGAACTGCCAGAATCAGTACACGAAAGGCGAGTGTATGAACGCAGAGTAACGGACTTGAAGGAATTTCTTGGCCGCATCGTTCACAGCTCTGCCCCATCCAATGGCCTTGACAATAGACGTGAAGTTGTCGTCCATGAAGATGACTGCCGAGGCCTCCTTGGCGACTTCTGTCCCAGAGATGCCCATCGAAAACCCAATGTCGGCTGCTTTCAACGCGAGCGCATCGTTGGTTCCGTCACCCGTGACAGCAACCACCTCGTTCATGGTCTTCAGGTGGGAAACGAGGAGTAGCTTGTCGTCTGGGCTGGATCGAGCAAGGACTTAGAGTCGAGAGATGACAAGATTGAGTTAGTTAGAGATCAGTCTCCAAAAGGTCGGTCTGTCCATGGCGATTCCTCCGGCTGTGTAGATGCCGCACTCTGAAGCGACGGCTTTGGCCGTGAAGAAGTTGTCGCCAGTGACCATGCGAACAAATACGCCTGCCGACTGGCATCGTTGAACAGAATCCACAATCTCGGGGCGTAATGGATCTCGCAGACCGAATACACCGAGAAGTACCAAGTCGGAAAGGTTCTCCAGGCTGGCGGCCGATTGCTGGCTAGTCGATGAGCCGTCCGCAGGCCAGTCGCCCAAGTCACGATAGGCAACTGCTATAACTCGAAGCGATCGCTAGGCGTAGTGCCTCAGCTGGGCCTTCAGGTCATCTACATTAGTAGCCGTCAGGATTTCCGTAGCCATGGAAGTCTCGGGGTCTCGGAGGGTTTCGGTGCACTTGTCGACAATCACTTCGGCAGCTCCCTTGACGAGAAGGCGATGTTGTCCAGACGGCAGTCGCACAACCGCGGCCATCCATTTCCGGGCGGCATTAAAGGGAAGCATCTGAGTTACATTCCCATTGGCTCTCTCCTCACTGAAATCCTGCATGCCAAGCCGGTCAGAGGCGAACTTGAGGAGGGCAGTCGCTGTGCTGGATCCGATGAACTGGCCAGGGCCACCGGTCTCGACAGCGGTAGAGTTCAGGGCGAAGCTGGCCGTCAGAGCATCTCAAACCTCTTGGCAAAAGGATGACACCAGCACGTGCGCCGTGGGAAGCGGCTGTGAGGCTTGACGCCCAAGTTCAACGTGTACAGGCCCCGGGTCATCTGCGAACTTGCCCGAGGCGCCGACAATGCCAGTGACCACAGTCATCTTGTCCTGTGTGACCGTGCCAGTCTTGTCCGAGCAAACAGTTGTGGCGTTCCCCATGGTCTCGCAGGAGCGCAGGAGCCGTACAAGGTTGTTGTCCTTGAGCATTCGTGTGGTGGCAAAGGCGAGTGAAAGGGTGACAGTCAGAGGGAGGCCTTCCGGTACGGCAATAACGACGACGGTGATGGATAGGATAAGGACCTCCAGAAAAGCGTGAGCTTTGGCTTCGGCGCTGCCCTCGATATCCCGAAGCTGCACCAGATAGCGGATGAAGAGAATGGTAAAGAAGAGAACGCCAGCGATGAGGCCGACCTTGATGATGTACTTGGCCAACACACCGAGCTTCTGCTGCAGGGGTGTCTCCTGCACATCGTCTTGGAGAGACATCATGATCTTCCCGTAGGTCGAGTCTACTCCGGCCGAGAGAACAAGGTATGTCCCCACTCCGGTCTCAACTCTTGTACCGCTAAGGATGAATGCATCGCCCTGCTCTTGGGAGTGTATCCCATGAAGTGCCGGTGACTTCTTGACGAGCTCAGACTCTCCAGTCAGGGGCGACTCGTCGCATTGAATATCGAACCCCTCGATCAGTATTCCATCGGCGGGCACCACGTCTCCTGTCTCAATGTGGAGGACGTCACCGACGAGGACATTAAACACGGAGATCAGGCGGTGGCCTCCAGATCGGGTGACGGTGACCATTCGCTCCTCCTTCTTTTCATTCAACTTCTGGAACTTGTAGTTCTTCTGGTAGTCGTTGATAGCGGTAGCGAGGACGATGACGACAACAGCGACGAGGATGGAGACACCTTCGACCCATTCGATGCGGGCTCCTCCCTCCTTGCTGGCAACCGACTGGTAAATGCCTAAAACGAGAGACAGTCGCAGACGCAGTGAGGAGGAACATTAGCTTGTCGTTGAATGCGAGCCAGACCAGCTGCAGGAAGGTCTGCGGTTTCTTCTTTGGTATGCGGTTCTCGCCATAGACCTGCACGATCGACTATGTTGATATCGGGTAGCTGATATCAAGGATGCGTAAAAGCAACTGTGTTCTTTGTAATTGTGGATGCAGCATGCCCTTGAAGGAGCAGCCGCAAGAGACGAAGACGAAGTTTGTGGGCCGCCAACCGCGTTCAGCCTTTACCTATATTGACCATGGGCTCTTCGTGCAACTCAATAGCGATCCGGCTGGCATCGAAGTACGGGTGACGTACCAACTGGAGTTGAAGCCTGCTGTGACAGCTGGGGAAATCGTTACTAACGGCTTAACGCCTGGACTTCCCACCTGCCTCTTCTCCTTGCACCACCGACGCAGCGTACTCATGGAGAGAATAACGAGGGTTAAAAATAAGGGGATACACACACAGGTGCATGCTTTCTATAGAATAAATACCGAGCATTTAAATAACAAGGGTAGTTGTACATAGACTACAGAGCAAAATGTGTGCTTCAGGAGGAAACTCGAGGATTGAAACAGGAAGCAAAAAGACCAGACGACTGGTTATGTGATGGACCAGTGGGGGATCGAACCCCAGACCTTCCACTGAAGCTGTATTAAACATGCGAAGCGAACATCATACCACTAGACCACAGGCCCTTTCATGAGGATCGCGGCTCTTATTTAGCTACAATAGACTCCGGTTCTAGGGTGCTAATACTACGAAACGTAGGGCACTTATTACTCGCTACCCAAGTAGTTCTTAAGGAATACCTAGATCGATTTAAGGCTATTTATACCGTTAGCTATCTCAAAGACAGATAGCTATTCTGAAAAGGCTACGTCATAAGGGAGCTTCTTAAAGAGGTTATGCCCTCACCGGCGAAGTAGGAGACTAAGGTCTTTGTTTGTGGCCCCCTAACGATAGAGAATTACCTTGTAGGCAAGTGGAACTCGCGTGGGATCTTGAGCTAAATGGGATTCCGAAAAGAGTAGATCCACAAGTTCTAGATGAGGAGGGTGTAACTAGATGGCCTTAATAATGGGATGATGTTGCTAGAAGATATATACCACTCAGCTCGGAGAAAACCTAAGCATACCAGAGCCCATTTGTTCTGAGTCGCCTTCCTCAGACTCTATTCTCGAATGTGCCACACATTGTCCCAGACTTCCTATGCCGGAACCCTTAGACACGGACATAGATTCGACCGACCACTACTTGTCATTCCCCGCAGCGACAAAGGCTACCAATACAGCCGCACATGCAGCAGTTGCGAGGATGATATCTGTTCGCCTTCCATCTGTCATGAGAGCCAGACTCGCTGCGAATACGCTGGTGAAGACGGCGATCATTGCCAATCGAAGAGCCTCGTTTTTGATCAAGTATAATGCCACTATGGCCGCTTGAATTACCAGGGAAGCCGCAATGACCGTGACAACGGTAACCAGACGTGAAACACGTCTTGCTGAGTAGTACTTTACTCTCCCGGTTGCTTCGTCCCTCGATCCCTTCTTCGAGGGCGTCAGTATTCCCAGAACAAATGACGCCCAATAAGGCTAGGGAATACACAACACTACTTACGGAAAGGTAGGTCCCTACTAGATTTCGCAGGGATCTGCTCAAAGCGTCGTCGCCAATGGCTGGACCGAGGGCGATAAAGTCGTCTCGATCTCGAAGGAGATCACTACCGTCGCCAACGAATGGAGTCTGGGACTGAAACCATCCTTTGAAAACTTCGTAGACACGATCTTCGGGCTTGGAAAGTTTCATAATCTCTCTCCGGAGTAAGAGTGCCTCGTCTGAGGATAGAGATTAGCTTGGATGTCTGAAATTATCACCAACATAGGTAGACACAAACAATATTCCTTGATCAACTCCCGTATACGGCATATCACTTCCATTCTTTCGGCTTCCCTTGGCTGTTCCCTTGCCCTGGCCGAAAAGACTTCCCAGCATTTTGACGAGAGCATGACATCCAGGTCCGCCTTTTGGGCATCATCTTGGTCGAACTCCTTTAGCTGGTTCTCGAGCTCTAGTAATTCTGACTGCAAGTATAGAAGATTCCTGGAGCCCAGTTCCTGGAAGCCTTTGAAGATGGAAAGTTCTGGATCCGAGGCAGCGAAGCTTGAGAAAGTCGCATAACCGGAAAACGGTGAATCTGGTTCCGCCATGGGTCGTGCTATGCTTCGAGATCTGGATATGTCGCTGACCGTGCTCGTTTCTCCATGTTTTGTGTGTTATTGTCGACCTGTATTCAGGCGGGGAGGAGATGAGACATTGCGAAATGCAGGCTGACAATGGCTCGGCTGATTGATGCACTCTTCAGCTCAGCCTGGTTATGCCCAGAGTTGAAAATGTGCCTTGTACAACCTCGTGCAGGCACTGCCACATTTTGTCTCACGCTCGCCAATTATCATTCGCAACGTCAGAAAAATGAGGCGGTTGCCAAGGAGGGCGCCTTAGGTAGGCTGACTCTGGATCTCTCAGCGCTCAAGACATTATTTTCGATTGATCGTGAGCACTATCTCAACCTTCAACCGCTTTCTTACTCACTCACCACTCTGTACACCGTACGTGATGGTGATTCTGCAAGAGAAGAGGCTGCCCTTGCCGGTATTTCTCAGCAGAAGAAGCGTCTACCAAGGTTAATCTCCTGTGTCGGCAACTACCCAAGTACCCATCTCGCTTCATCAACCGTGGATTGGTGTAGCCCATCATGACGACCTGGCGGCCCTTCCCAGACCCTTACAAGACCCTCGGCGTATCGAATGACGCGACTCTGGAGGAAATACGGCTTGCACATCGACAACTGGTTTTGCAGCACCGCCCCGACAGATTTCCTGGAGGAGAGGGCAAATTCACCGCCGAGAGGAAGTTTCGAACGATTCAAGATGCATACGACACGCTCCGAGATTCTGAATTGAGAGAAAAGTACGACCTAGTCAGACTGTGGGGACTGGATCAAACCCAGGAGAGCAGTAGTCAGCCCAGTATGTGTTGGACTTGTATAAACCAAAGTGACCTGGAGCTGACTCTACGAAAGAATCACCTCCCAGTACAAGCGCGTTATATCCAACAAAGATTCGACCCAATGGCGTCCTTGTGGCGCGAGGGTATATCAACGGGCAAGGGGTAAACGCAATACCCGACACTGGAGCCTCATGCAATATCGTCTCCTACTCTTGTGCTAACCGACTTGGATTCGAACGACCGAAGCTGGGTGACCTGGATGAGGAGAAACTGCAAATGGCAAACGGCAAGTTGTTACGCACTATTGGCACGTTGCGTGCTACCTGGCGATTTTCTACCGACCCTGAGTCATCCTGGCATATCATATTTCACGTTCTCGAAGATTTCATCTACGATATTGTGCTTGGAAATGAGTTTCTTCGCGCCTCCCAGACTATGGTCCAGAACAAGAAGCGTCTGAGCCGAATTCCGCGTCCGTTGCGCGCCTTGTCAGTGCTCTTCGTGAACAACCTGGGCCCTGTCAACCAGCGTCTGCTGGGAACAATGAACGGCGAATTGGTCGAGGCCCTGCCAGACTCTGGCTCGGAGCCAAACCTAGTATCGCTCGAGTACGCGATACGGCAGGGCTGGCGAGACAAGATTGATGGGGCCGACGTTCGCCTCCTGCAGTTCGCAGACGGAGCTGTCGAGAGAACAATGGGCTCTCTAGCCGTGACATGGAAATTCTGGACACCGCTGGGTGATGATTCTTTGGAAGAAGGCGTGACAGTCCTGTTCCACATCCTTTATGGCTGTGTCTACGACGCGATACTGGGCGAGGGTGTGCTTACGGAAACGGACGCCTTTTCTAAACATCAAGAATCCTTTATCGACATTGACGCACCGCCAGGACCTTCGGGCCTCAACCTGGTTATCTGGCTACCAACCAAGGATGGCGTTAAAATGACAGACCAGAGAATGTCACAACCAAGACAAGAATCGCCACGGTCTTCTGCCTCGCGGGGATCATCTCCTCGGTCTCTGGTTCCGAATGGACTTCAGCGGCGTGGAGCCATCCGTCATCGTGATTCCTCGCATGAACGCCGGGCACGCCGCCATCTGTATCGCCCGGGCAATGTCATGATTGAGCTTGAACGCCTGGCAGCTGCTGAACGAAAGGCCAGGCGCAAGACGGACGGTACCGAGAGTGAAGAGGTGGCGGATGCATATGGAGAGAGGGAGCAGTTCGAGGTCAGAGTTAATGGCTCAGACGATCTCTCGCATACCGACTGCAGTGAGGGGGTGGACAAGGAGTCAAGGAACACAAGCAGCTCAACCGACGTAACCGACCCGACCACCTACGACAGCAACAGGGCCGATGAGAATTCGAGCACCGACCGTGATTCAACGCTTGTTACAAGCTCGGGAGGCAATCTTGTTGGAGATGCTGATGACGGCCTGGGAGTACGCAGCTCTGTCACCGACAAGCCTCCGAGCAAAGAAGTGAGGCCAGGGGGCAAGCCAAAGATCGCGTGGAGCTTGGTGAAAGGTCGAATTAAGAAGATTTTCAGAAGTCGTTCCCAATACTCATAGCTAAAGTTGGTAGAGAGTATCGTGACTTGGAGATGTTTTCCCTCTGCGGCCTCTACTTTGTAATTAAATGCCCATTTTATCCCAACTTTACAGTTTCACTTGATTGATATTCTATGATAAGAATTATATAGTATTGGCGCTCTATGGTGCCTGGTTCAGCATCAACATTAGAGCGCACCTTCTTCGACCGCGTTTTAGTGAGCTCAGCCATTCGCTCGCCCGAGGAGCGAAAGAAGTATTAGTAGAAATTAGCAAATTGGGCTTGCATCGCAACGAAAGGAGCTTCAGGCTCTGGATTGGCTGCCAAGGTCTTTCCAACATGATTGTTCCGAAAGCCTCATGAAAGTTGATTTCTTCTCGTCGGTGCACCAGCCA
This sequence comes from Fusarium nematophilum, assembly GCA_033030565.1. Taxonomy (NCBI): domain Eukaryota; kingdom Fungi; phylum Ascomycota; class Sordariomycetes; order Hypocreales; family Nectriaceae; genus Fusarium; species Fusarium nematophilum. The sequence continues at coordinate 33,690 of JAVIXY010000162.1, forward strand.
CAGCTTCGTCTCTTCCATCATACGGAAGAAGACCTGGTTGACTAAAGCGTTTATTACTGGGAAGTCCCGAACTGGTCCCGTTAGCATAATTCCCGAGAGCTTTGCATCTTATAATCAAGTGAGATGCGGTCACTAGGCCTTACGAGGTGCTGGTGCAAGTATGAGCCGGCCCCAGGACTTGATGCACGCCGCTATTTTAGGAGAGAGCACTGTTGTTGGATTGGAAAGGACGATTGATGACTATTCTGAGACATCAAATCGCGACGATCAAAGTCGAAGGCTATGACATGTGTTTGTCGTCTTGAATACTGACGCGCGTCGAGTTCAGCCTCATCCTTCGGAGCCAGCAATATTGACGTCACGTACGCCAGATTATATTCTACTCCAATTCAATAAGAAATACGTACAATCTTTTATCTATCTTCAAGCATTTGGCATGCTGGCAAATTCAATTGGTCACCCGAGGAAGTGGAAAGCGAGGCTAGGTAATCAAGAGATGGGCTGGAGAAAACGAGAAATATAACGCCGCGTAAGGTATCCCATCTGTCCGGAGATGAAATCCACCGCTGCATAATACCAGTTAAAGAATACGAGAGTGGTAAGTGCAGCGTCCGCTTACTGAGGCGGCCTCAGTAGCTAAGCTGAGTTGAGACTTCGCTGTCATGATGACAGCCACAGCGTCGACCCCGTGGTCCCCGCTGACCGCAATGTTGCTCCCCCAAAGTACTCTAAGAGCGGGAGAAGAGAGGAAGCTTTACTAGAGTAGTGGTTATGGGCCGACAGCCCGATCTGCCGGCGAGGGACCGGGGTCGCCATGTTCTGCCCCGATGATGAGTGCTCAGTCCAATGGAGTTTTTCAGCTCCGCCACCTTCAGCTGTAGCTCCGAGACTAGTGAGATGGATAGATGCAGAGGAAGGGAATGCCATATTCTTTTCAAGAAACATCATTCGCGCGAGTTTAGTAGTGATAATGTCTTTGTTAGATCGAGGAGGCCTCTGACGCGGCTCTTCCATGTAGGCTGTAGTTATCTTACCCTTTGAATTCCTGTCCGAAGCAGAATGGCAATTGAAAATTCGGAACCCGTTGCAACGTATCTGCCGTGAGCTTTGTGATCAGGTCGGATTACGAGCTTAGTGAGAATGCACATACAATCCCCTGCTTATGTCCAACTTTTGCGGCGTTGCCTAAACGCTGGGATATCCCGGCCGTGAACTGCCGAGCACGTTCGAAGCTTCCCAGCCCAGCTTCATCCATCTTGTGTAGAATTGGACGGAAAAAGCCACTGGAAAGGTCCAGATTCTCAAATGGGCTGGCACGATGCTTCCCCGAGGACCAGTCGACGCCGTAGGGCTGGGGGCTGGCTTAGCCTTGAAGCCTTAAGCTTAAAGCTGGAGCTAGAGCGAGCTCTCTGGACGTGGAGGCGGGGCGCACGCTATTCTCAGTGGATTGGCGTTGACGGCTGACATGGTGTAAGCGGCATCCTGGCGTTTTTGTACCACCAACGGGGAGAGGTATCATGGCTCTGGGCTTGAGAGTGGAGGTTGTCTGCTTGAGATGTGTGAGAGATTGAGATGTATAAGAAGATGGTATCCCTCCACGATATTCAGACCCTTTTTTTCTCATCATAACACAAAACAGCATCATTCTAAAGCCACAAAAACCAATTTCTCTTTTCCTTATTTCCTTTGTAGGGTCTTTCTATTTCCTTCCGACTCTCACTTATCAACCACATCCCCGTTGCTTGATAATAACAACTCTTCTCTCGCTCCTGACACCAAAGAAAAACACATCCAACATCAAAATGTATTCCGTCTTCGTCGCCCTCGTTGCCATTGCCAGCCTTGCCACCGCTGGTCCTACCGTCCAGAAGCGAGCTGAGTGTCCCGGCACCGGAAAGTACTACGTCTGCGGCAACAACAACTTCCGCGGCTACTGCAGCGTCGACCCCTGCGCAATTACCTGGTGCCCTGATTTCAAGCTCAAGACCTGCGAGCCCGTCGGTGCCACCGGTGAAAAGCCCGCCGGCGAGGAGCCCACCACCGCCGAGACGGTCAAGAACCCCGGCCCCTACTCCCCCGGTGACGTCTGCCCCCCCGGCCTGGGCCGTCTCCAGGTCTGCACCGACAACGGCTTCCGCGGCTGCTGCAAGGCCGAGGCGTGCGGTGTTGCCTGGTGCCCCGACTACAAGCCCGGCACCTACGAGCCGGTCAAGACCATGAAGGTCAAGGCTCGCCAGTCCGACCCCACCGTCTGCGCACCCGGCACCGGCTTCTTCCAGTCTTGCTCCAACGGCTTCCGGGGCTGCTGCAAGAAGGACGCCTGCGCTGGAAAGGCCCCCGTCTGCCCCCAGTAAGGTGGCTCCTCAGACTTGATTCATATAGTGGCTCGACAGCATCGGTTATAGAGGGGTAGACCTGGGATTTGCATGGATATTATGAGGACATTCAGTACATACTTTTGCATTCATTTGGGAGTTATTCTATTCGGGATGTGGTTTTGACAGTTCATAAGGTTTTGGGTAGCGTTTTAACTGTATGTTAAAAACTAACTAATACACTCCTTCATATAACTCAAGAGTGTCACAATAACTTGTCAATTGCTTTTCTGAATTCACATGACCATGCTCGGAGTAATTCTTTCCATCCAGTGGAGGCTGGAGCACTAAGTGACAAGAGGTGTGGAGACCTAATTGCTCCGGCCAGCAACGGAAACTCCGAATAGCCCGCGGAGAATTTCACCTCCTTCACCATCACCTCCATCCACTTCCCCCCACAGAATGCGACTTTGGCAGGCCGGTCGACAGGCCAGGCAAGGACTGGCCAGCCAAGCATGTGAGCTATGCAGGCGTCGCAAGGTCAAATGCGATGCCGATAGGCCAGGGTGTGGAAACTGTCGCGCATTGAAGCTGGCATGCGAGGACTGCGCTCAGGAAAAAACGTGGACCAAAGCCAAGGACTGTGAACTTGGTGACGCTTCCAAGAGAGGCCATCGGCCACAATAACAAGGAATACAGTCATTGACACATGCCAGCATTCAAACCCAATGCCGAAAACACCATATCAATTAGGTCTATCATAGATGCTGACCACACGTGAGACATCCACAAACACGGACTCCGACGGACACGGATTCAACTAACAAAAAGTCGCCGACTGGTTCACTAAACAGAGCATGTTCCGGAATAACTTTGCCGCGATAAGCCAATGCCACTCAGTCTGACAAAGTGATGCTGGGCCTGTGACAAGCTCAAATATTATAAAAGGAAGATGTTCTCAGAGGTGTCTGGAGCTCCCATTCTCAAGGAGAAAACCATCTATCCGACATCGATATCCCTAAGCTGACTCTCAATCTCGTGATAACCCCTAGCCGTCAGGTAATTCTATTACCCAGCATGAATGAATACTCTCCCCTCACGTACACCGAACTCCCTCCCCGGATGCGGCCGGTGGCCGAGTTGCAGCCGTCCCCGGAACAAGTAGCGCAGCGACTAGCAGCGTTTGGCCCTCTAGAGCCCCCGCAGCCAGACACTGATGGCTCTGTCGAGTATGTCTGCGGCGCCTCCTTCACCCATCACCACATCGAGGCACCTGGACCTGGAGACTACGACACGGTCAGCTTCCACTACGTCACCTGCGGCAGCTAGGAGCAGCAGTCGCAGAAGGCGCCCGTTGTGTTCCTCCACGGGTTGCCTGGTTCCTGGTTCGAGTGGCATCAGCATATGGCAGCTCTCGCTGAGGACGGCTACTTCTGCATCGCCCCGGATCTGAAGGGATATGGCCAGTCGAGCAAGCAGCCGGGCGACTACCATCACGAAGGCGCCGCCTCGCAGCTCGCATCCATGCTGGAGGTAGCAAGAATTGACAAGTTTTAGTAGGTAACATCTTCCAGTATCGAATTCTTAGTACCCTTCCAAAACACCGCTAACATATCTGCCCTCACTTCGCACTGGCAGCCTCGTCACTCACGATCGCGGAACCGTTCAGGGCGACTACATAGCCGCCCTGTTCCCCGACCGCGTTCTCGGCTACGTCCGGGGCGAGCAGCACCTCATCCACTACAACCCGGCTCTGTCGTCACAGCACGCCATGTTCCTGACCGCGCCCTACAACGGCATCATGAGCGACCCGCAGAAGCTTGCCCTCACAGCGTACATGTGGTTCGCCGCAAAGCCGATCCCCCAAGAGCTCGAAACGCTGAAGCGAGTGGCCCAGGAGCTTTCGTACGAAGGAGTCGATAAAGCTGTGCCTCGATACTACGGCGCAAGTACTTTTCGCCAGGAATGGCTGGACCGGCGAAGGAGGCTGATGGCGATGTGGCGATGCCCCATCGTCATTCTGCAGGGCCACGATAGTCCAACGCAGCCGCGTGAATGGTTTTGCTTGGAAGAGATCCAGGAGCATACCCCTCACGCCCAAGTTTTGGATGTTCGGTTCATCTCTGGTGGCCACTTTTGGCCTTTGGAGAGTCCTGAGGAGACTACGACGGCGCTCCGCGATGCGCTGGAGGCGTTAGCAAAATCTTCGGCTTGACTCCAAGACTATGTTAGAATTCGCTCTTCTGCAGGAAGCTCCTCGATGTACACGTTCGGTTCGTAGCGCAGTTGACCAGTGAGCTGGACCTCTCTTTTTGTTCTGGTTCTGTCGCAAGAGTTTTGGGAATACGATAGTCGAAGACTAGGTCTATTTGCTTCTTGCTCCTTCAAGGGCAGGATACTTCCACAATAACAAAGAACGCGGTTTTCTTCACATCATTATCACTACCCGACATCAACGCAACTAATAGTCGAATCGAGACATATAGGCGTGACTATGGCGTCAAGTGACATTATATAACCGGTACTTTAAGGTACAAGCTTCCTCGCAAGAGCCAGAAATTTGCGAAGGAATTTGCCCAGGCGCGCGAGTTTTGCCGACCGACTTTCTGGCATAGAATCCTCAGCAACTTGGTATGACAGCACCGTACAGGTCTGCATGATGTGCATTCGGTCATTTCTCCCTACGTCTCGCCTCTTGGTACCCCCTGACTGCTATGCTTATTCCAGATAGCAACTCGGCTCCTTCAAAGATACTCCTCAGTGGCCATGCAAGACCAGAACCCGGCAAATCGGCCATGAACTTTCATGCCACAATGTAGAAGTTGGGCTACATCCGGCTAATCATCCCTAAGAAGTAGACCAATCCATTCAACGACGCGACTCAAGCTCCAGCCGTAGACAACGGAAAGTAAAACTATATATTCGCATGTCGCGGGAGTTTGCCATGTCTCGTTCGGCTCCCAGTCCTCCAAGAGAATGACCTCAATGAGGAGAATGACAGACAAGGCAGTGCTTAGGATGTAGCCCAATTTACTCATCCCGATTATTATAGTGTGAAATGTTGGGTTCTCTGGTGATGGGTTTCGGTAAGACACGTGAATCTTGACGGCCGCTGGAACAGTCAACAGAGACGCCAACAAGAGGGCAATATTCATCCTACGGTGTGCAGTTAGCAGCTCTTTCGACGCTATCCTCAAGTTTAGTGGAAAATTACCAGCCAATACGCCATTTAGAGCGTCCAGCCTCAACTGCTGCCCATGTCGAGGCGCTCGGAATCACCAAGCCTTCGACTATAAAAGCGACCACTCTACCGAATGCTTTTGCACCGAGTCCACCCACATGCCACGGCAGTCTCGGCAACCCGCCGGCTCTCCATGGGAGGGCTCGTCGCCCAAGCAAGCGTTGAAAACAATCAGTAGTCGGAGTGTTACCGCTGGTATCTTTTGGCTTTTTCTTGTCATCCGAGACGCTTATGCCCGTGCCGCCTCCGACGATAGCTGAGTTCGGCTCATTTAGGTGTGGTGTCGAGTCTGTCGACTACATGTATACACACTAAATGTTAGTGGGCTGACGAGTCGAGATCCTCAGGAACACATTCATCATCATACCTTGGTCAGAGTCCCACTGCCAGACCCATTTCCACCCGAAAGGCCGCCCTTGCCCACTTCGATCGAGCGGCTACTTGGTTGTGACCGCGAGCGTTGAAGAGCATAAAGCCTAGCCAGCGGCCCGTCTTCATCTTGATACGCCTCTTCGTCTGTGTAGGGCATGAGATCGGGAACCTCTCCGCCACCGAAATTGACATTTCCAAACGGGTCTCGGGCAATGAACATGTTCCAATACAGATAAGATGCCACCGAAAAGCCCGCCAGCGCGGGGAGGAAACCAAGGGCGAAGGCACGTCCATCGAAGGGTCTATCGAGCCCTTGTCGAGCAGCGTCATGTGGCGAGACAGCCCAACTGGCAATCGCCAGAGCCAAATAAAGCATTTGGAGGAACAACGCATATAGCAGTCGGTATTTGTGCTTCCCATAAGCGACCATGCTGGCTAGCACGGTCAAGAGGTGTAGGAAAGATATTACGACATCCAGCGGGATTTCCATGTCGTCTATCGACATCGACGGGACCGTAAACAAATAATGAGAAGATAGAATGTACTCCAGCGCTTCCCAGGCAGCGAGTGCACCGAGAATGTGCTCAAAATACACCCGGGGAATGCCTGGCACACGCTGGCGCAAGTGTGCGACTGACTGGAGGTCAAGGGCAATCCACCACGGAGCCATGATGACGAAGCTGGGCGGCCAGGTTGGGGTTTGGCAGAGAGCCTGCTTCTTCCGGGTTCAGACAAGTGAGTGATCCGTAGCCAACGTCGCGATGTTTTCAGCAGAGTGGTGCGGGGGGGAGACGTACATAAGTGTGTTGTCACTTGATGTCAACGAGGCTGTCGGCTTGGCAAGGTTGACAACCTGACAGGCCCATATCCTGGAACTTGTGGATTGGACGCCACTAAGGCCCTTCGCCACCTTTGGTGCCTGGGTCAGCAGCCGATGGACAGTGTCTGAACATTCTTCATCCATCCGTTGGGCACAAATCCCGGCCTCACCTAGCGCACACCAGTAACCGTGGCTTCACCCTCGGCCATGCCTCTGTGTACAGCGTGCTACAGTTTAGATTTCTCCAACTTTAGCAAATCTCTCGGTGGAGTCCGGTCCAACTCTCTAGCATCCATCCGAAAAAGCGCTCTGGGCGGCTGCGATCTCTGCTCCCTTGTCCTCCGCGTCGTCCTTGACCAAATCTCGAATGTGGGAGACATCGATGCCGCAAGGCGTCTACAGGATCCCAAATGGATCCAACTGTCGCTACTTGGCAACGCAACATCGTCGTCGTCGCCGCGCTACAATAAGCTAGTGGTTAAAATAAGCAACAAGTCCAGGTACCTGCATTCGTCCGACGAGACGGTTCCCACGGAGGTCTCGAACCCGAACATGACTGGTCACGAAATCTGCATTGCTGCCGATCAAGGTCAGTCTTTCATATTCTTATTGAATTTCGTCAGGGCCCATTGGAATGAGAGCCCTAACTCTCTTCTCAGGCAGCCCAGCTTACAGGTCGGGGCTCATTGGCGGGACATATCTTGGTGTCGACAAGACAGCCCCAGAATACACGGCAGCCATAGGTGAATGGATGCAAGGCTGCATTTCTTCCCATCAACGGTGTTGCCAATCCCTCTCAGACGGCGCTATATTTGACCCTCATTCAGCGGAACTACCCACTCGCTGTATCGAAGTCACTTCTTCGGCCACGTATCTAAGAGAGACTGGGGGGATGGTCGGGAGCTATGTCACACTGAGCCACCGTTGGAATGCAGAGGCCGAGGCTTTCAAGACCACGCCATCAAACTACCCAGAGCGTATCTCAGGGACAGAATTGGGGTCCCTCTCAAAGAACTTTGACGCTGCCATCACCATTGTTCGAGGACAGGGAATCCGATACCTATGGATCGACTCTATCTGCATCATCCAGGAAAGCGAGGACTGGGATCTGGAGAAATGGAAGATGGGCCAGTACTATGAACATGCTCTCTTTACCATCGCGGCTATCGGTACCGGAGACCAACAACTGCAGGCCAGAAGCTTTCTCGACTCACCCCAAGCCGATCCAATCAAGTCTCTCGTCCGCATCCCGTACCGAGAAGGTGGTATTCGCAAGGGATCAGTATACCTCTATGCATGTAAACGTGAGAAGAATACTGATCCCCTGTTCTGGGACGACATCGACGACAGTGAGCTCCTTTCACGCGGTTGGGTTTTCCAAGAATGGCTCCTCAGCAAACGAATCATCTACTTCACCCGCAACGAGACCTTCCTGGAGTGCACTTCACAGCGGCCGAAAACCATCTGCAACGACCCAGTGAGGATAAAGAACGACCCAAGGAGGATACAAAACGACCCAGTGGAGATGCAGACTGGCCCGCGGCACCCAATAGTCGAAAGCCCATCTTGGGGGCTCAATAACGGCTTCAAGGCTGACTTTTCGTCTCGGTTCGATTCAGTCTTTGAAACATGGTACGCTATCGTGAGGTCGTTTTCAACCACAAATCTCACAGACCGACGCGACCACCTGGCGGCAATTTCTGGTGCTGCCTTTGAATATGGGCAAGTCATTCAGAGACAGGACATTAAGGGGAAGGGGAAGGAGCCTCAGAGAATCCCAAACTACCTGTCCGGCCTCTGGCTCCAAGACGTCCACCACGGGCTGATGTGGCTTGCTGACGTCGTTGTAAGCCCGAAGTGCAAGTGCAACGCGCCTTCGTGGTCTTGGCTCTCGTGCGAGGGACTGATCGGCTGGCCAACTCGAGGCGATCGAGCTCAACCAGCGCTACAGATCACAAGTGCGGAATGCGAGCTCACCCCCCAGAGAGCTGATGCCTTGCCAGAGACTGTCATCATGACCCTGCAGCTTCGAGTAACGACAAAGATGCAGCCAGTCCTCGTTAAACAGGGCATCGATGACGTATATCGCATGGGCAGAGCCACTGGGGTGTGTCTGGATCTTGACTTTCCATTCAGGCGCCAGTGTAAAAATGTGCCACTGGATGATTCAGGTCAAATAGCCTCGAATCCGCTATACACAGCCTGCCACCCGAGTTCCCCCGATGTCGCTGGCGGCTGGGCTATGTTTGAGAGATCCCCCGACGTGGGGCAATGGGCTCGCACTACCTCCGGGACTGTCGCCCTGGCCATTCATGTGGCTTCGAGGAAGGTTGGCGCCGCCCCGGGGCTACTCGAGGACTGGTTTAATTTCGGACTCGAAGTCTTTGATGTCATGTTTGTCGCGCCTGTTGGAAACAACACATTCCGGAGGCTGGGAATGGGTATCATCTGCGACTGGCAAGTTCGGCAGGGGTTTCAGAGGGATGAAAGTGTCGAGATTGTGTTGGTATAGCCAGAAATGAAAATGGCCTAGACGCTGACTTGCAGGGATGCGAAGATTTGCAGTCGACTTTTCCAAGTAGCTAAGTAGTGGCCACGGGTTTCTTGAGTTTTACAGAGCTCTCTGGAAGATATAGGTCAAATCTTAAGCGAGTGTACATTTATCCATTCTACTTCTCTGGCCCTATTGGCTTGCTCCTCCTTGGTAGGTATATATCCGACAGACTGGATGGATTCCCGAGACCTCAACTCAGACCCCGTTGTTCCACTTGACACACTGGATACGACGGCCGTCAGCACCCCTCTTGTCCAAGTTCACACACGGGTGGCTCTCATCGTTATCCCAGCTTCCGAGCAAATCACCCGTGCATGAGCCGCCGTTTTCGGTCTTGCCGCCGTAGAAGAACCACGGCCCGGAGGCAAAATAGACGGAGTGGCTGGTGTCATCCATGGTGACGTCGACGTTGAAGTTGCTTTCATGCTCGTAGGAGGCAGTTCCCTGGGCACTGTTTCGGAAAGGCAGGAGTCAGCAAGATTGCGTTTATATATAAGGATGGGTGGGTGTAGGAGGCTTACCAGTCGCCGCTCGAGAACTCGTTGGCTTTGCGGTTGGCGCGAGGGGCGATTGCCGAGGCAGAGGCTGCGGTGGCAACGCCGAGAGCGAAGATGGCATTGAGAATGTAGCTGGTATGCATGATGGTAGTAGGGGAAGGGTATTTGGTAATTGCTGTGTAGTTGAGGTGGTCTTGGTGTTGTAGAGGTCTTGGTGTTGTAGTCGTCTGGTGAATGATGATGGACGAGGGAAAGAATTTGTCGGGACTCGAGGCCTTATTTATACCCTTTGGCTTGGAGAAGAGCACAAGGCCGAGCAGGTTAGCAGGTTGAGCACCGGAGTTGTACAAGCTGTACAAGCTGAGAGACATACACGAGATTCGCTCCGATGGACATGGATCATCAGCACTTAGCTGGCCCCCAACAACATCAGGGATGAGCCTCAGTGAAAGAGATCCTTCGTTGAGAACATCAAGCCTATCAACTTTTCAATTCAATGGACTTGCAGCTCAAAAATGTAGATCTTGAAACAATTTCTCCAGCCCTGTTGTCAGCCCCCTGCACTAAATATAGAATGCAACGTCCTAAGCCTCCCAACGACGATGTCCTACAATGCGGCTTGCATTGACCACTTCTAGACGACACAGGCCGATAGACCCAAATCTGGATTATCGGACGTTATTTGCAATATTTTTATTTTCAGCAGAAACCCAACACCTTTTGCCGTCAACAGTATATCTCGAAAACACGAAGTTTCCGGGTGAACCGTCAACGAGTCTGCCAGTCCTGGCGCCCTGTGACCCTGGGTGTAGGGTTGTCCGATTAATGAATGTTAACGTTACTTGGCTGGGAATTACGATGTGCATTAATGTCAGTGGGCCTGGTAACAGCGGGTTTCCAGGCATCGATTTGTTATGACGTGGCTGTGGAGGTTACTGAACTTAATTTGAGAGCGGAATCGATATTTCACATGAGGCTTCAACTACCGGCTGACCTTGTAGCATGGCAGAGAGTCAGCAAGAAGCAGCAGGTCAACGCATCAGATTGCTATACTGGCCAAGGCTTAGAAACCTATCAACGATTCATCCACAACAGGTATTGCAGGTCAGCCCGATCCTCTGTAGATCTCAGGGGTTCGGCGCTAAATCCTATTACAATGCTCCGCAGAATCAGCCTAGGTGACGTCAGGAGACACTCTTCGAGCCCGGTCTGGATGATCCTCGGAGCGTTTTAACAGACGATGGCAACAAAAGAGTCCGATAAGTATCCTCAAAAATGTCCGAGGCCGCCAATAGGAGGACCGCCCCCAATTCTCAATGAAACAACCGCCAGCACATCTTGAAAGGCTGTGCTGTAACTAGCACTTGAATCCTCTAACAACGTTGCTCTTTAAATAAGCATCTATATTGCCGTTACCGCCGATCTCGTAAATAAAGCTTTGTAAAGGCCCGAAAGCGATGACAGGAACAAGATGACGTAGTTTAGGGGCCCAGCTGAAGAACAACCTACCGAGTCGAGGGTTTAGGTCGTTTCTCGTCCGAAGAGACGGCTGACGAGCATGAATCGAGCCTGCTCCGGAATATCGTGACCGTACCCGCTGAGAACAAAGGTGATTGAAACCATCTCAAGAGCGATTGAGTCAGTGTCTAGCTCTAGGCACGATCAAATGGTAGGAGGGAATGTATCTGCCATTCTGCCTGCGGGGAACATTTGGCTCGGGTGGTGAAGATGCCGTTGTCATATTTAAAAAGCAAATCCCACTTCATTCATAGAAGTATAGTTCAAGGATGGCCCTCCAGAAGTAGAGGTTCGTCCAGTATTGGGACAAGGATTGATCCAGGTCCAGACTCCGAAGCTCGGTAACTGTCTATCCCAGAATAATCTCCTTCCAGATGGGACTCGGCGTGAATGAATCACGGATGCTGGACTGCCTCATGACTCCCGATCCACGCCGCTCCGCCAGCCCTTCCTTGTATTCCAGCAGCAGAACATTGTAGCTCTCTCCTGCAATCTGGAGGAAAACTCCAAACCGATCCGACAACAGTATTATCTCAAACAGCTCCTCCGAGAAGAAAAAGGTCGCCTCCTCGAAGCCGTCCAAAGACAAGTTGCCACAAATGGCGCCGGACTCTCCTTGGATGTCGCAACGAGCACTGAAGACGTCCACATTATTCAGCTTCACATACACAGCCAGCGTCCAAAATTGCAACACGGGATACTGGGGCGTTGGGGAAGGAAGCCGAAGACTCTCCGTCGGTGCGGTCCTCGTGGTGGGAAAGCCTAGTGGAACTGGGGGCTGGAATCTGCGTCTCCGTCGATACCCGACGTACGACGCATCCTGAGCCGGAAAAGAGTCGTTGGCAGCGATATCCCAGACGAAATTTGTAACTCCTGACTCGCTTCGCTTGAACCAGATGATCCACGTTGCCGATGCGAGCCATATATTTTGTTCACTTACCATACCAATTTCGATTCCACCGCGCCACCCACACCAAGAATAGCTTGGGAAGCCACTGCGGCGACGAAGAACGGAGTCACAAGCAGTAAATACGACGAAAGCATCTAGATCTCGTGTTGGCAGCCCCTGGATCAAGCGATACTTTACTTTTTCCGAGACACGGCGGATGATGCCTGCCATGGCTCGCAATACCTCATTTTGATCCGTCAGGGCTCGGCGAGTGTAGTACGAGAGCATTTCGGCGTAGTCATGCAGCGGATGTTCCATGTGAATCGCTTCGGGCAGTGCCAAGGCGGTGCTTATCGGCTTTATTGCCCTGGATCGGTCGGTGAAGGATTCTGAGAATTCCGTCTTTCTACACCAGAAAAAGACCTTGTTATCCGCAAAGCACAGAGCTCGTCGGCATAACACGTGCTCTTTGAAGCTAAAAAGCAGTGGTGTGTTAGTGCTGAGTGAATATAAATAGAAATCGCCAGGCGGTGTCACCTACGTCCAGCCTCTTGAGTGGTATGCCGACGCCTGCAGCAACTGGTCCAAACTTGTGTGCAGGCCAAGTCGTGTCTGCGGCTTCACCTCGATGGTGGCTCGAAGCTGGCCGGTTGCCCAGTTGGACTCCCGGCAGACCAGCGCTGGCATCGGTCCCGCAAGCAGCAACAACTGTTAGCCAAGAGCGCTCGTAGATGGGATCCATGACGTTGACGCCCCGTTTAAGGTCATCTTGGTCGTTTTGGAGTAGACATAGGGCATCAACCCATACGTATCGTACGCCCAGCTTCCGGGCAAGCGTGATGGTGTCGGAAATAGCCCTTGGTAGATGAGACAGAGCGCGCTTGATAGCACCAGGGACCAGAAGTGGTTGCAGATTCGCCTTGTCAACTGAAAGCTGGACACGGCACCCCACATGTAGCTGAGCGCCAGGTAAGGGCGAACGTCCTGGACCTCGACCAGGCAGTCCTAGTGGACGTCGAGAAGACGAAGAACATCTAGACCAGGGAACGCCGAGCTAAACGTCGTGCTCCCCAGCATACACTCGTCCCCGTGGGTCGCCGTGCATACGGATATCCGCCGTGGAACTCTAGACGCGTCCAGATCGGCTTCGACAATGGGGTAAAGGTAGTTGAATCAGTCGTCAGACAGGGCCTTAGGGGCGGGATCACTCTCGGCGGCAAAACAGATCCACTGCTCGGCGTTGTACAGACCACTGTAAACCCAGAAGGCGCCGCGCTCCGCAGAACCACCTTCGGTCCAGATCAATCTGACGTCCTCAATAGACGGCGCCTTTCGCGGCGGATCCGTCCGGTAATTCTCCCAATAAGATTGCTTTACGAGCCGGCAGAGAGGGCAGCGACTGACGAAGATGCGGGACCAAGACCCGAGGAGGAATACGTTCATTTTATCTTTGCGTGCCATTAACTCGTCCGGGCTGAGGGGGACCTTTCTGCAGTAGTCGCAGAGTGGTTCTATTCCCGCCATTGCTGGTTCAGACACGACTAACGGCATAATAAGGAAGTTGAGATTTGGAGGAAGGGAGAGTAGCAAAGCAGACGACGAGGGCTGGGAAGGGTGAGATTCGGCTTGGAGGTTCAGTGTCATCAGTGGTGGTGGGCTGATGAGATGCATGGGCGGCTACACCGTCCACGAGCCAATGAACGATGCGGAATGAGTACCTTCGTATAAACCCCTTGGTATTATCCTCCAAAGCCCAAATGGTATGACGGCCGAAGACGCCCGGTCATCGTAAACAGGCACTCCTATTGTGGTCTCTAAATTATGACATTCTTAAACTAAGGACAATGTACGCAGTATCCTTTTATATTCCCCAATGCTTTCCGGTTTGCCATGCCAGACGTATCTGAGGATACTCTAACCCTATTGTCTCTTTGCCTAGTATGAAGGGCCGCTGACTCTTTAGTCATATGACAGAGACACTGTTTCATTCTTGGAAACCGATGCACAGAGCATATACTTGAATAGCGTATACGGCATACCTAACATCCTCAAGACTATCACATCCCTCAATAGTTCCGAGATGCACGGCCCTACCCCTTGAGGGCTACTGACATTCGTATGATGCTTCGCCATTCCCCTATATCCCTCTCGTACCACCAAAGGATAAACCAGGCCAAGACCATGAAACCGCAATGACTACCACACAGTCAAGATATCATGCCTGATGCCAGATTGCAAAACAAACTCAATCATCGACCATCCTCGTGTAGACAGCCTATACAGGACCCTTCTTCTGTGGCCAGCGTCTCATGCTTCTGGGCGAGCGAAACAGACAATCGCAAATCATCCAGACGAGGCAGGCGAACAGCAAAACAAGACAAGAGACCTCTTGATAAGAAGCAGTTGACCTGAATCATCGAGTCCGAATGCACCAAACTGCAAGACTGTGTCAACTGCGGCCAGATGCAGCAGACAGAGGGCGATTATTTGGAGGGTGTAGATACCAAGCATCGCCGGGTCTGTTCTTGGGGCCACAAAAAGGGCCTCGCTCCGAGCCCTGAGCGGAAAGAGTTGTATATCCGGCGCTTGAGGCAGGTGAGTCCTGATAAAGTGTGTAGGGGTCCCCCGGCACTCTGGTCGGCGCACGCCCGGCAAAGCAGCCGTGTAGTCCTGTGTGTTGGCGATGCGGGAGCCGCCGGGGACGATCTGTGAGGGGTTGAGCCCCTTGAGGTACGCCAGGACGGCGGCGTAGACAACCGAGATGGAAAATGGCTGTTGTGAACGAGTGAGGTCCCGGCGGAGGGGCGACAGAGTTGAAGCCTGTCGCGCAGATGGTCTCCGAGACACTGCGGCGTAGCAGCAATCATAGATGAAGAGCTTGTCCGACGCCGCCTCGAGGAGGATTTTCTCGCAGCCCGTCCACCTGAGCTCGCTGTACAATTCATCTTCCTTATGGGAGCGGCTATTGATGTTGGTCAGCTGCTGATGGACCAGAACCGGGGGGCAGGCTGTATACTTGTGCCAGATGGCATGTGCCCATGTCCTGCGTAGTACACTATTAGGAGGTTGTCTTCGTCGTCGAAGGATCCCGCCCACTTGGATACGGCGAGGCTCAGTTCACGGAGACTTGTGGGCCGGGATAGTAAGGTGCTCAGCGCTGAAGCCGAAATCCTGCACGAATACGGCGAATAGGGCGTCGACTTCGGGTTAAACTCTTGGATCATCGTACTTCCATTTGAGTAGCACATGAACGCTGGTGTATCGAGAACGGCTGCCTCCCGCGTTGGGTGACCTTGCAGTTTCCTGCTCACAAGTCAGCAGCTGGAGTCAGGGAAATATCTTTGATCCGGGTGCTTGCTTTGGCCAATCTTTCAGAGGATTGGCATCTTGATTTTCCACATCCAAATATTGTTCGTCCCCATATTCGTTTGTCACTGCCAACGATGGAGCCATGGGTCTGCCTCGTCGAAGCAGACCAACTGTAGAAACGAAGTGGTCTTCAGCCGAGTTGACTGAGGGCCAACAGTCAACTGCAAAGACCCAGTCCGCTCTCTTGTTTGCTACGTTATTTTAGCCTCTATCCTCAATGTGATAATATCTGAGTCAGTGCTTTTTTGCCCCGCTTCATTTCAGTCACTTGTCACTGCGAGGCGGATTTTGACAGCCTAATTCGAGGGCGGAGATCTCGCAAGCCACATGAGGCAGGGTAGCAAACCAGGCTCTGGTCTGAGGAATTCAGAGATGCGAGCACGTATCCAGTTCTTGGGTCAAACTCCGGAGGTGGCCTGGCTGTAAGGGGCTAATCGCATGCTGTAGATTTGTCTCGCAGGCAGATTTATTTAGTTTGTTCTGTCTGGCCATGCGGGTGATGAAAGGAAGTACAAAAACACGAAAGGGATATTCTACGAGAGAATTCAAAAGTTATAGCAAAAAAAAAAAAAAAAAAAAGCTAATTCATAGAGAAGACCTGTTAATTTTAATATCATATGCTATAATTTCTTGATAATATTCTGGGGGTAGAAATACTCGTACTCTTTATGCCCGTCCCTTCCACTGTTTTCCTTCCAGGGTAGGAGGTGAGGNTGTTAATTTTAATATCATATGCTATAATTTCTTGATAATATTCTGGGGGTAGAAATACTCGTACTCTTTATGCCCGTCCCTTCCACTGTTTTCCTTCCAGGGTAGGAGGTGAGGCCAAGGTGACCAGGTCCAGAGGTGAAGAGGATTAGCCGAAGAACAGCCGCGGCGAGCCACCCCACTGTTCCAACAGCTTAAATTTTCCGCGCGCCTTGCGTCTCTCCTCTTCTTTTTCTTTTCTCCTCATGACCCTTCCATTCAAATAAACGTGAGTTACCGCTGCCCAACGCGCCGCCGCGACGCATTTCTCGTCGACCCTTGCTAACATTCCTCCTCCAGATGATGAGAACCGCGTGCCTTATATGATGCAGATGCCGCCTCTCCGGACCTCGAAACCCTCCACTCTCCGGGGCGGCTCAAGCGGTTTCGGGGCGAGGGCGAGGTTGGCATCATGAAATGGGCGTTCGACACACCGACCTTGTTAAGCATCGGACGCGATGGAAAAAAGCTCTGACTTATGATGAATGGAAAGGGATTGTGATTTGTTGCGAATGGCTTCAGCTGTCTGGAGACAGTGGAATATGAGCCATGGCGGATAGGTAAGTCAGTTTTGGCAGATGAAGAGATGCCCGATAAATAATTGATTTGTTCTTGTTTCCGCCAAGATTCTGTCCGTGTGCTATTGATCCGTCCTGTTTGTGATACTCCAATTGAGCGCCCTCGTATCGGATGCGAGATGAGAGGATCCATCGTGACACGTGAAGAAAAAGCTGCAGATGAACTCCCACAAGCAAGCAAACACACAGACGAAACTTGGCACCGTTTGCGTTTTGATTTTCTGTCCTGCAATCGCCAGCAAACAGCCCAAACAAGTGAATGAAAATCGCCATTTCCGTCCCCCCCCAATCCCCGGTCTCAGTTTCTGCAATCATCTCCATCTTTCGGTGGAGCTGCTTCCGTGGCACGGCAGTCCAGAAAAAGAGCTCAGAGGCCGGGAAGCTGGTGACGACATCTTCCCCGAGACCCCGTATCCGTACCGTAGCGTCCCCTGGAATTACAGTGGCAGCGCCCGCCAGCGCCGGAATCAACCAGTGTCCCGGCCACGAGGGGATAAGGGGGTACTCATGATCCCATCCACCTTCAGCTGTGTGTCGAGGTATACTCATATCACCCGGCTTCGTCCAAATCTCCACCTTCAAGACATCAACCACTGCCCAACCTCCAAACCTGACAACCCGCACGCCCCCCCCTCCCCTTGTCCTGCCACGCCCCAAAATCGTCCACGTCCCCCGGCGCGGATGCGGATCCTTGGGCGCCTGCTACTCATCTCTCGTTTTCTGTCTTCTCTTTCTGCGTCTCTGCGCTGGCGACTCTTGGACAAGCGTTGAACTCGACGTGGCGACGACGACGACATCGACGAGCTCCTACAACCCGAACAACGGCATCAACATTTCGAGTCGGATCCTCCCGCATCCTCCTCATCCTCCTACAGCTTCTCCTCCGCGTCATAGGCCATCCCGGATCGCCGGCCTTCCTCCGCATCCTTATCCCGCCCCGGTCGTCTCTCTTGCTTCGTCCGTCCTCCGAGTCTCCCCCGCCCCCTTCGTCCTCCCGGCGCAGAACGAATCCCTCTCCTCCTAGCTATACTCTCGCCTTGATACAGCTCGACTGAGCCCCGACCAGCTGGCACCATGTCGAGCTCCTTCGAAAAGTCCGTCAAGGGCGCAACAAAGATCAAGGTACGTGTGTCGTTCGAGAGCGCCTGGTCGTCACATTCCAAGTCCTGCCGCCAAACGTCATGTTCTCGTCACGACGAATCCGGCACCTCACGGTCGTGCCGCCGCCGACTGGCTCTTTACAGCTTAAATCCCAGTGCTAACTCGGCGTCCGCGCTATAGAATGCTCCCCCAAAGACAAAGTACATAGAGCACATCCTCGTCGCTACCCATTCCGGCGAAGCTGGCGTCGGCGAGGTCTTCCGCGCGCTCTCGTACCGGCTCCGCGACTCTACATGGACCGTCGTCTTCAAGAGTCTCATCACGGTCCACCTCATGATCCGCGAGGGCTCACCAGACGTCACCCTCGCCTTCCTCGCGACACACCGCAATTTGTTGGCGACAAGCAGCTTTACAGACGGTACGTTCTGTCCCTCCGGGGAACCGTCGAATATTGTGTCATTGACGAGTTTGCAGCCCAGATTCAGGGTCGAAACATCCGGCATTATGCCCAGTACTTGTCCGAGCGAGCGCGCGCATATAGAGATACCAAGACCGACTGGGTCCGCGCCCCCGAATCGAGACTCGAGAAGCTTTCGGTTGAAAAGGGCCTATTACGAGAGACGGAGGTGGTGCAACACCAGCTCGAGGCCTTATTGAAGTGCGATGTAGGTCGCAATGGATATCATGGCGTCCCTCTATTCCAAGGCGCCATGTTGTTGCAGAGCCTTCAATGCTGATATGCCACCAGGTCATGGAAAACGAGCCCGAAAACGAAATCACCATAACCGTCTTCCGACTCCTTGTCTTGGACTTGTTGGCCCTGTTCCAGGTTCTCAATCAAGGGTTGATTAGCATCCTGGGTTGGCTCACCTCCCCCTCCCCCTCTTGTCTCAGCCCGCCACCTTGGCTAACACCCGAACCCCCTCCCTAGGCAACTTCTTTGAAATGTCAAAGGTCGATGCCGAGCGAGCCATGGCCATCTACCGAAAGTTCACAAAGCAGACCGACTACGTTGTCCAGTATCTGAGCGTCGCCCGGCAGTACGAACACCACACGCGCGTCGAGGTCCCCAAGCTCAAGCACGCCCCCGTGAATCTGGGACGCCAGCTCGAGGAGTATCTCAATGATCCCGACTTTGAAATCCACCGGAGACAGTACCTGGCCGAGCAGGATGTGAAGAAGAACGGCGGCCCAAGTTCGAGCTCCAAGCAACAGACAATCACCAAGAAGAAGGATTCCGATTTCCCCGAGCCA
This sequence comes from Fusarium nematophilum, assembly GCA_033030565.1. NCBI lineage: Eukaryota > Fungi > Ascomycota > Sordariomycetes > Hypocreales > Nectriaceae > Fusarium > Fusarium nematophilum. The sequence continues at coordinate 52,948 of JAVIXY010000162.1, forward strand.
GCCTCAAACAACCCCTTCCCCAACGCCGTTACCGCTTCGTCAACGGGTAACAAGCCGACCGAGTCGAGACCTCAAGCCAACAAGGGCCCTGATCCTGACCTGATCGACTTCTTCGACTCTATCGAGCAGAACCAGACCACGTTGAACGTCAACTCTCAGCCGCAGCAGCAGATGAATCCGGGACCCTTCCAACAGCAACCGACTGGCATGCAATTCCAGCAAAACGGCTTTGGCACTCAGCCTACTGGCTTTGCGCAGAACAACAGCCCCTTCCAGCAGCAGCAACAGCAGCAGCCCACAGGAGGTTTCATGCAACAGCCCCAGGGTTCACTGCAACCCAGCTTCACAGGTGCTGGGTTCGGAGGATTCACATCTCAGCCAGGCTTCCAACCTAACTCTCTTGCTCCAATTCCCCAGGACTCGGTCGCCAACTTCCCCAATGCTCCATCTCCAGTGGCCCAGCAGCCGGTTCAGAACGGACAGCCCCAGACTCTCCAGCCCATGCAGACAGGGAGCACCAACCCTTTCCGCCAGTCGATGCTCATGGCCCAGCAGACGGGCATGCAAGGAAACCCGATGCCATCCTCAGCCACGACACCGGCTCTGAACCGCCAGTCCACCAACCCCTTTGCCCGGTCACCTCAGCAAAGCACCTCTCCCTTCGCACAAGCCTCCTCCAACTCTCCCTTCCAGTCGCAACCGCCTCAGCAGCAGCAACCGCCTGCCACGGCGGCCCTCCAGCCCACGCCCACCGGCACGAATCCCTTTGCACGGCACTCGATGATGCCAGCGCCGACCCAGGAGCAAAGGCCGCAGACAGCGGGAGCCGCCCTCGCTCCTCAACCCACAGGGAGCACCAATCCCTTCCGCCACGGCGCCTTTGTCAACCACAATACGGGCATGGGCTGGCAGCACAACCAGGGGGCCATCGGAGGGGGCCTGGACCAGCTCGAGACGTTGCCTGTATTCCCTCGACCAGCGCAACAGACACCATGGCAGCAATGAGATGCCATATTTTCCTCCATCACAAGTTCCTAAAAACCACCCATCACACTCACCACACGGAGGCTCTATCAGCTTCAAACAACGCACCCGCATCATCGCGTTTCTCGGCGCCCGTCTGTTTTTTTTTTTCTTGGCTGTACATCCTCCCTTTCCACATAGTAAGCGAGGCGTTTTCGGGGGATGAAGATCGAAATGAGGATCGCAAGGCGAAGTTGGCCATACACAAAGGGGGTGACTTTGATTCATGGCTCGGAACACCAACCCTGCCTACCTTAGACTACCATCGATTGCCCCCCTTGCACGAGGCCTTTCGATCCTCTGCTTCCTTTGTTGGTGTTTTCCTCTTGGTTTAGTATAGTAGCAGTCATTAAAAAAAATATCAGTGTTATTATATTACTCCCCCTCGTGTATCTTGCCTGTCTTAATCTGTGTTGTATACCCATGTCCAAGGTATCTTCTTTTTTTTTGGTCCTCATGTTTAGAACTCCATGCCTCTATGACGAGCATCGTGATATTTCCTCGCCCATGCTCCCCAGACTCCAAACGCCGTAGCTATGCCTTGAAACAGAAACAAATACCCATATAGAAAAGCACCCATGTCGTCTCAAAAAGGGTCGTCGACTTCCATCTTGATCCCTGTGTCGCCCGCCGCAGCCTCCTTGGCACTCCCGTCCATCTTCTCCTCGCCCACAAACACGCCCAGGCCGGAGAAGGCCTCGAAGAGCGCCCGCGAGAGGTACTCGTCGGGACTGTACCCTCCAGCTTTGAACTCGGTCTTTGTCCTCGTGATCTCGACCCACTCGTTCGAGTAGCCCGCCAGCTTCTCGGGCGCGACATCGACCCTCTGCGGCGCCACGACAAGTCCGCCGTAGGGATCGTACGGCTTGTCGTCCACCACGGCAGGGCCCTTCTTGTCGCGCAGCCCACGAATCGACAGACCACCCGGTCCTCCCGCCGCAACACCGTCCAGCACTGCGTCCCGTCGCGTCTGGCCCCTCTTCTTGAGCATGATGCGGTCCATGGCCTCGGTGGCGCGGCCGACCTCTGCGCTCTGCAGGCTGTCGAGCATCTCCTCGCGGAAGCGCTTTGCGTTCGCCTTCTCGTCCAGCTCGGCCTGGCGGTCCTCCATGCGGCGCTTTCGAATAGCCTCCTGCTCTGTCGCGAGGCGGCGCTGTCTTGCCTCATCCGACTCGCGCGCGAGCCGCCTGTTGCGTTCAATGTCCGCCTTGTGCTGGGCCTCCCACTCTGAAAGCTGCGCCTCCGCCTTCCGTCTCGCGTCGTCCGACCCGCTGACCAGATCGCTCGTCAGGTCCTCCACCATCTCGAGGTACCCGTTGTAGTCGTCCAATGTCTCAAAGTCCTCCTCCACCTTGTTGAACACGGTGGCGACGCGCCTCCGGATGTCGACCTCGCGCTCGACGGCCAGGTCGCCGAAGAAGGCCGACTTGAACCCGCGCAGGCGCAGCGTCTTGTGGCAGCCTGCGTAGGGGCACTGGTTGGGCCCGTCCTTGAAGATGCGCTCCACGCACGTCTTGCACATGCGGTGGTAGCACTCTGGGTTGATGCGAAACTCCATGTCGCGGTTGAAGTAGCGCGTCGTCTTGCACACGGGGCACGTCTCGTCCTGATCGGGGGGTACGGGTGCGCTGTTGCTGGCGAGGTCCAAGGCGTGGCGCACCGAGACGGCGCCGCCGAGACGGGACATTTTGGTGGAAGTTGGCGGGGCTACGGTCTATTATGGGAGGGCGACTTGCAGAGAAGGGAGGAGGTGGTTTTGGGGGGGGGAAGCGAGGACAAGGTTGAAGCAAAAAAAGGAGTGAGGATCGCTTTGTCGGTGGTGGAAGTTGATGATGTGCGACTTTCGGTGTTGGCTCTGCGCGGCTGAGGCAGCAGGGAATATGAGGCTTCCTCGGAAGTTCCCTATTGGCTGCCACTAATCAGACCCACTTGCTCTGCCCCTCCATCCGATTGTCAGCCTTCTCTCATTCATCAGCTTCCATCGATTCCATCATCTTCTCCTCATACAAGGCCCAGTTAGAAGAACTGTTCAGGATCTTTAACATGGCTGACAACGGTAAGTGTCGGATTTCTTGATATAGTACATATCGTTCATCATGTCTTCATTGCTAACTTCATCATAGAGCCCACCGCCGCTGAGAACGCTGCCGCCCAGGCCAAGGAGGCCGAGGAGCAGGCGGCGCTGCCCTACAAGTGGACGCAGACCATCTCCGAGCTCGACGTCACCTTCAACGTCCCCGGGAACCTCAAGTCGAGGGATCTCGTGATTTCCATCAAGAAGCAGAGCCTGCAGGCGGGCATCAAGGGCCAGGATCCAATCATCCAGGTACACCATCCAAATAGCCGACCCGTTGAATCCCGTGCCTAACATGACAGGGCGACCTCCCCCACGCCATCATCGTCGACGACTCCACCTGGACGCTCAGCACCAACTCGGACGGCTCCAAGACGGTCGAGATCCACCTCGACAAGCTCAACAAGATGGAGTGGTGGGCGCACGTCGTCACCGGCGCCCCCAAGATCGACGTGACCAAGATCCAGCCTGACAACTCCAAGCTGTCGGACCTCGACGGCGAGACCCGCGGCATGGTCGAGAAGATGATGTTTGACCAGCAGCAGAAGGAGAAGGGCCTTCCCACGTCGGAGGAGCAGAAGAAGATGGATATCCTGAAGAAGTTCCAGGACCAGCACCCCGAGATGGACTTTAGCAAGGCCAAGATTAACTGAGCGAGCCACCCAAAAAAGTACATGTTTTCCCGACGTTACCACAAATCGAGAGCGAGGGTTTGATGCTTGATTTTTGGCGCATTCGTTCATCTTGATTCCAGTGCGACTGCTGCTCGTTCGAGAAAGGCGTTGAAATCCTTGACCTGCTGGAGCATCCCGCCTGCGGCGCTGGCAGAGCTTGCCTCGTCAGTGATACGCGCCACCAGGAGCTCGAGGTTTGCCAGCTCGGCCTTTTTCTCCTGGGCTCGCGACAGCTCCGGGGCGTCTCGTCCCCGTTCAACAGCCAGATCCACGTCATGCATCAGGTCTGAAGTGTCCAGCCGATACTAAGTCAGGCGTTAGTTTAGCTGCCAGTGTAGACGACTGAAATATGCGTCTTCTCACCTGCGACTCTTTGGTGTCCTCCTCGTGCTTGATCCGCACTGCGTCCATCCGGAGGGCGACCTGCTCCCTTTCTGCCTTGAGGCGCAATATCTCTTCCCTCAGCGATAGCTTCTCCCGCTGTACCAACCGAACCCGTTTTCGTAACGAGTGCCAGTCGTTAAGGTGGATGGCCTATCGTCGTTAGTCCTGACATTTCTTGCGATGATGGCCGGGGGTGACTGACAAGCTGGAGCAGCCGTGAGTTCAGCTCCTCCTTGTACGCCTCAAGCGCCCGTATCTTTATCCGGCACTCCTTTTTCTTGTCTCTGTCCTCTGTGCTGGTCGCCGTCTCGTAGAGCTTGGCCACCGTAGCATCGATGACCTCCATGCACACCTGGGCAAAGACATCGACGACAGTCTCCCCTCGGTTCGCAAACGGGACTTCGGATGAGAGGGGGTCCTCGTCGTCAGCATCTTTCCCGTGCATCTTGACGTTGACGAATCGTTGCACCGTAATCTCGATGGCTGTGCCGTCGCTGACCCGTCGGTCTTTGGCGGCTTGTTTAGACTTGCGAGCCTCCTTCGCTTTCGTCTTGGCCTTCGTTTCTGGGGGCTTGGGCTTCAGACCAGTCTTTGGCCTGGATTTGGTTGCTGGCTGCTTTTGCGTAGCTGGGCTTCGGGATGGTCGCCCTCGGCGACGTTTCGGTGCCGGCTCCTCCTCCTCTTCTTGTTGTTCTTCGGGCTCTGCATCGGGTGATTGGGATGGCAAGCTCCTTCGAGTTCGCTTCCGGCGAAGGCGTTTTGCCGCTTCAGCTTCATCGATTTCCTCCGCTACTTCTTCTTCTTCTAGTGGTTGATCCTCGGTCTCTTCGACATCTGCATCGTCCTCGCGCTCCTCGACCGGGTTAGTGTCCGACAACTCATCGTCCGCAGGGCCGTGATCCCTCGGCCGGTCCGGCGAGAGCTCGTCCTCGTCGTCGTCTCTGTCTCGCAACCGGGAGTCCTGCTGCTGAGACAATCTGGATCGAATTGCGGCCGGTCCCACACTTCGCCTGACTTTGCGCACCAAAGGTGAGGATGAAGGCGGCACATCCTCATCCGTGTGCAAGCCATCGTGGAGTCGAGCGGTCGATGACAGGGCGTCGCTCATGCGCACGTTTCGTCTTCTATCGGGAGGGCTATGCGTTTCGCCCTGAACAGCGCGACTCGACGGCCGTCCAGCTGGCGAGCCCGAAATATTTCCATTCGGTAGGACTGGTAATGCGACTTCGGCTTCGATCTCGGCGGGACCATCAGCAGACCGAGTCGGACTCGGCAGCTCGGGTTCTGGCTCCTCTACATTATTGACTGTCGTCTCTTCCTGATCCGTCGGTTCTCCCGTTCCAACCTGTGCGACAGATTCCTTAGATGAATCGGGCAGCTCGTAGGGATCTCTGGGGCTAGTTCGCGGCGATCTTCGTCGTGCGCTTCCGCTCCCCTGCGACGGTGGGGGTATATCATTGTCCAGCCTCTTTCTCTTAGCAGAAGTGTTTGGAGTGCGTCGAACGGATGATGCAGGAGGAGCAGGCGCAGGCGCCGCGGGAGTCGACCCGGCGATGTTGAGGCCGGCGATGTCGATATGGAAGGAATCGTCTTCGACGTTGGCGCGTCTGCGGTCGCGTTAGCATGGTCAGGTAAACTCTTGTCGGAGATGCAAAAGTTACTTACTGCGCACCGCGTAGACGCTCATTCAGCCGCTCCGCACGGCGCTGTTGGCCTGATGGTGTCGTTAGCAGCCCGGTCTAGGATCCGATCTTTGGTGGTCCGTCGTCGCTATACCTGTGGCCATTGCGGATTAAAATGAGGCCTGCGCCTCGGTATGCGCATAGAGAGAGCCCTGAAAGATAGTGCGTGGAGTAGGTGGGCGATTATGGTGTTGCGACAGAGCGTCTCGAGTTGATGTAGGAGCGATGTTTGCGATGCTTGTGACGCGTGGGGTGAGACGCGTTGGAACGTCGCGGGGCAGCAACTTAAAGACCATTATTACTGACGGCCGACATTGCAATACGATCGTTAACCCAAAAATACGTAAGAACTAAGAAAGAAAATTAATAATAATAGGCAAACAAACCAATCCGAATTTCATCAATTGCACTAATTGTGTTTGTAAAGGTTCACTGTGGTCTTTGTTCGCCACCTCTTCGCGGAATAGTAAACATCAGATTCAATTAGTGGCCGTCTGTTGCTTGGCCGGGTATCAATCCTCCAATACCCTCTATTAACCCACCAACCCCCTTCCATATCATATATTTTCCGTAAGTGACTTGGCCCAAACGCCTCTAACCATGTCATCCTTCGAGTACCAGCACGACCTAATCCATCGGCACCCATTCCATCCGTTTCACGTCGAACTTGTAGCTGCATGCATGTCAGCAAGATCGCGGGCAAACCACTCTCCTTTAGAAGATTCATACTTGTGGAACTCTGTGTTCGTCAGGGCCCGCTCGCCATATTCAGAAGCGAGCATCTCTTGATACCGATACGGTATCTTGACCGGGAAGCCCTCGAAAGTGGTATCACGGAGCGGAAACACGTACTTGTCCTGCGACACACAAAATGCGTTAGCCAGCGCAACGCAGACGACGTTGTAAACGCACCTTGTACTCGTGCCCGTGCTTGTCGTAGAGGACTCCGTGGCCCCTGGGGTGGTCCGGGGCATACCTCGCAGCCGTGATGTCGATGAAGAGCCCCGTCTGCATGTCTATCCACCGGGCGTCAATGACGTTGAGATAGTCGTCCTGATCGCGGTGCGCAAAGTACGGATTGACCTCGAGTTGGAAGAAACGACCCTCGGGTGCACCCTCGTACTGGTAGTAGTAGATGGTCATGTTGTGGTACGCAGCCAGGAGGTACATGTCCGACTCGCTGACTTGGACATCGGCGTCAAAGTCCCACGGCATGACCTAGCATCTCAGGGTCAGCAAAACAAACTGGCACTTCGAGAGGGCTCCTCACCTTCTTCCCCCACCACCAGCCAAGGAGAGAGCCGTGCATGAGCCATGTCTGGATGCCGAGATCTCGAAAGGTGGCTAGGTAGGTCTGCACGAGGACCTTGATGCCTGCGTTCTGCGCAGCAGGGTCGAGGACCCCGTGCATGTATCTCCTGTCATAGTGTGGATTTGATCTAAAGCATCAACGCATTAGCTGACGACGATGGTGTTGCTAAAGAGTATGGACACACGGAGACTCCTCTGGGAAATGTTAGCGCTTGGTTTGCATGGAAGCTGAGCAAGAGATTCTGTCAAAGACATCGATATCTTGGCAGAAGCAGGAACCATGTCTCCTGAGATTCAACTCACTAAAGTATTTGGGCAGCGGGGGCTCAGGAATTGGTTCGTTCTTCCCAAGAACATCTTGAATGACTGAGCCACGGGCGCATGTAAGCCAGATGGCAACACTGCACAAGGTCAACACCTTCATGACCGACCAAGAGTTGCGATGAAGAGTGACAAGTTTGCGTCAAAAGCCAATGGAAAGAATGATGATCCCAAGTCTTGGCTCCGGAGCATCCGCAACGGCGTCAGGAGGTAATGAGTGACAATAAGACCGGCTCAGAGTCAAAAGCAACGAGAGAGGGAAAGCATTAAAGAAGACCTTTTCTAATCCACCGTAGGCCATCAACTGATGCAGAATTTTGTAGGGAACATGTCGGGTAAAAGAAAGCAGAGCCTGTGCTTTCCCTGGTGCTAATCATTGCTAGAGGATCCTCTAGTTACAGTGTGCACTATCTCAACCCCTGATTTTGATGACGGGACTCGGTGGGCCGCGTCACCCGCGGGAGGTGGGAGGACTTGAGATCCGTCGTCTGATCGGGTTTGATGGGTTTCATATCGACGAGTTGTTTCAGTCGCTGTCGCATTTTCTCTTCGAAAGCTCAAAGAATTCTCAAAGTGAATATCTCGTATTTATATAAATGCGTGTTGGGAGCTTCAAGAATTGAAAGCGATGCGCCAACACGAGTTTCCGCCAAGGCCTCCCCCCACTTCCCCGTGGCGCAACAATGTGGCTGGTGCGCTACCCCAAAGACCTACCTGCTGACTGACGCAGCTACCTACCAGCCGCAGCTAAGCAACCCTCCTCCACCTCCATCCAATGCATCGTGGAGCTGCCTAGGCAAGCAACTTTGTCCTCTCTCCTCCTTCATCCTCGTCGCCTCGCCAATCCCTCACCTCGAGCCAGCCTCTTCTTGTCTGGAGCTGCTCCCTCTTTGCTTGTATAGCTTGGCGCTGGCAGGTCCTCGTGGCCCAGGCCCCTCCCTGAGCTACCACGTCGCTCCCTAGCGTCACGAATCAACCCTTGAACCAGCTCGCTCGCGCTTGAGCAACCCGCCTTTTCACAATGGGTGCGTGGAACGTACGTCACTGCTACCCTGAGAACCATGTCTATTCCCTTATGGAGCTCACACTGTCGCTAGATCTTTCGCATCTTGGGCGATCTGTCCCACGCCCTCTCCAAGTGCATCCTCATCTTCGCCATCCACCGCAACCGCAGCGCCGAGGGTGTCTCGCTCATCACGCAGATCCTATACGCCCTCGTCTTCTGCACCCGCTACCTCGATATCTTCGGCGAGCAGGTGCCATGGAACTTTGTCTTCAAGATCTTCTACATTCTGTCGTCGTTCTACATCCTCGGCGTCATGCAGTGGATCTTCCCTCGGTCGCGCGAGCGTGAGATCGCGTGGAAGATTGGCGCCATCATCCTGGGCGGCTCGTTCGTCCTGTCGCCGTTTGTCATGTTGATCTTTGAGAGCCACAACTTCATGTCCGTACGTATACGATCCCCCAGCCCACCTACACACACCCATTGCTGACTGCCGCAGTGGATGTGGGTCTTCTCCCAGATTCTCGAGTCCGTCTGCGTCCTCCCCCAGCTCCTCCTCCTGAGACAGACCACCGTCCCTACCGTCATCGACTCGTTCTACCTCGTCGCCCTCGGCTCCTACCGAGCTCTCTACTGCGTCAACTGGTTCATTCAGGAGTTCGAGCTCAACGGCCACAAGCCCAAGACAGTCTCGGTCATCTTTGGCATCATCCAGACCGCTCTCTACATCGACTTTGCCTGGGTATACTACACCCGCCAGCGCGTCAAGCTCCGAGGTGGCGGCATCGTCGACGCCGACGACATGCGCCGCGGATGGCTTCTCCGTCGCATCTTTGGCAAGCGCGTCGAGCAGTCTGACGACGACGAGGAGAGCGGCCCCGGCTTCGATGATGATGACAATACCGGCAACCGACGTAGCGCCCGCCCCAAGTGGGGAGCCCGCGGTATCTCAGTCAGCGCCGACGACGGCGTTCTGGAGCAGGAGCGGCACAACCGCGACCGCGACGAGCTCGGCGGTCCTGTCGATCCTGATGCCAAGATGCAGGATCCCGATGAGCTCGCGAGGGCGCTGGACGACGATGACGACGAGCAGACGCCCCTCCGTCCCGGCCAAGGAGAAACCGGCCAGCCCAGTGGGCTTCGAGGCGGCGAAGGATGGCGCGACTAAACTCACGAGCCAGCCAGCCAGCCCATTTATGTCTTTTCCATTTTGGGTCGATTTCACAAGGCCCAGAGAATGAAGACACGGAGTATGAAGGATTATTTTGTTTGGGATATTTCGGAAGAGTTCTACAGCAGCGTGCTGCTCTCGTCTCTCCGGTTTCAATGGGAATCATACGATCGTACGGGACTGCAGTAGAAGAGGTGGGAGGAGTAGGGGCCTGGCCATGAAATGCAAGAAAGGGATTTTGCTAAAGGAGCAGTATCCAGGCTTTTCAGAGGTCCGGCCAGGTTTGCCTTTTTTTTTTTATCAGGGTTATCTTTGTACACATAGCGCAATTTTTTTGACGGGTCTCACAGCGAGATGAAACTGGAAATCAATCACTCGGAATCATGGTACAATGGATCACTGTTGCGAGATGAGAAAAGGCGGTATGAGGATATCATTCCCGGAGCGCGTGGAGCGCCCAGGTTCTCCCTCCACGAGGCTCGTTTTGTTTTCACTCAAACCAACTCGGCCCTTTTGAGGAGCGCAAATCAGGAGGTAATCACCATATATAATCGCATTCGTGCCCTTGTCATGGGCAGTTTGCCCCATCAAATACGCGCCATTTGCCAGGGCTCATTGATGAACCTGGTCTTTATACAACACCACCAGCAGCGTCCAAAAAAGGCTGCAATGAACTCCTGAACACAACCAAGACAAAAAAAGCTATCAAATAAACAGAGTACATCCAAAATATATAGTCGAAGTATATAGGACCGCAGGGGTATTCGCTGAGTGAAAATGAAGGCTTTTAGTGGACGAAGCGCTTCTCAAACTCGCGGTAGAGCTTGGGGCTGATCTCGTCGCTGCTCATGCCCTCGATCTCGACCAGGACTCCCTTCTGAGCGTAGTGGTTGAGCACGGGCTCGCTCGTCTCCTGGAATTTTCGGAACCGGGCGCGGTAGACCTCCTCGGAGTCATCGGGCCGCTGGATGAGGGGTTCACCCGTGACGTCGTCGACGCCCGGCACGCGGGGCGCGTTGAAGGTGGTGTTGTAGACGCGGCCCGAGGGCTCGTGGACCCAGCGGCCGGCGATGCGCTCCAGGATGACGGACACGGGGGTCTTGAGGGAGACGACGAGGTTGATGGGGATGAGCCTGTCGAGCGGCGCGGCCTGGGCGGCCGTGCGGGGGAAGCCGTCGAGGATGAAGGAGGCGGAAGGGTCGTTGGAGGCTCGGGGCGGGATGTGCTCGTCGAGAAGGGAAGGAGAGGCCATGAACGAGTCCATGGCATGATGAGCTCCGTCGTACGAGGACTGGTCGATGGTGGTGGCTTCGGAGGCGAGGGTCAAAATGGTGGGAGGGCCACGGCTGGCGAGCCAGCCCCGGGTGTAAAGCTCGTTAGAGATGAGCCGCAGGATGAGGTCGTCGGCGACGAGGCCGCCCGACTTCATCGTGCTCTCGACCTTGATGCCTGCGTGTCACGACAGTTAGCATTGACTCGGGTAGACTGCCGGAGGAGGCCGTACCGAGGGGTGTCCTGTCCTTGACATTTCGTCGGAGGAGGTCGCCAGTACTGATCGAGTTGAGTTGCGGGAAGCGCGTGAGCAGGCGCTCGCTCTGGGTTCCTTTGCCCACGCCAGGCGCACCAAATAGGATCACTCGAGCGGCCTTGTTCAGTCTCATTCTAGGCGACCCAAAACGTTGAGGCCGTCGTCGCGAGGAGCAGGTTCTAAAAGGATGCTATAGACTTGTATCCGACTCGAATTGCGGTATCGGAGTGGCTTGGATATCTACAAAGTACGATGCGAAAAGGGCGCCCGGATGGGATTGGTCTCTATTCGCAATTGGGTGATAGAGTTGGTGGCTCGTTCACGGTAGAGGTAAGTTATGCGGCGGAAATCGTTAGACGGCGCGCGGGGACTTGTTGAGAAGATGTGTAGGGATAAGTCGGAGATGGGATCGAGGATTATGAGGGACAGAGAAGAGCAATGGAAGATAAGTAAGGAAACAATAGTCGTGGCAAAATCGTACAGGCTCGTTTTTTTGTTTTTGTTTATACACAAGAGTGGGAAGACGCCGACCACAAGTCGAACGGTGTCGGGAGATGAGGTGGGTGGGAGGAAGGTTGGAGTGGGGGGCGCAGAACAGGGCGGTGGAATTGGCGGATTGGTGTTGAGGTCACCAGAGGAAGGAGGGAAGAGTACCTCGCTTGCCGCCCGTGCCTTCCCATGATCCAAGTACCGGATGGCGTTGAGGGGCTGAAGGGAACGTGCGCAGCAGGAACGGTCAGGGTGAGCAGGGACCACTCCACTTGCCAGACCGGGCGGGGGGGTACCGTTGCTTGCCGCCCAAGTCACCGGGAGTTCCAGGCTCTTGGCTCCTCCCAAGGTTTCGCTCCAGAACTGTTCTGTAATAGCAGCTTCTAATTATGGTAGAAAGACGAACGGCTGGCAATTACAAACCCTCTCTTCCCTTGCTAATCCACTGATTTCTAACAAGGCGCCGTCTGCCTCCTCACATTAGGGCCCGTCCCGCAGCATCCGGAATCCGGGGATTTCCGGGGGACAGAGATGTGAGACGGTGCTAAGGATCCCGCGTCTGGCGTTAAGTCCGTCCGGGGTCGAAGAGTCAAGAAACAGAGGACAGCATTGGGCAACATGAGCAAGAGAGTGACACCGGCACACCAAGAGCGACCACCTGATCGGAGAGAGTCCGACTATCTGTTTCGTTTCCTTGCTACGCGCACGTGGGGTTTCGGCAGCATGTGAATCCATTCTGTTGCCGCTTGTTGCTGCCTCTCACTGGCGCCGTTCACCCGCGAGCCATGCTGGTGCTGTCTCCCGCTGTCCGATCTGCATCACCGACTTCGACTACGGACGCCATACGGGGCATCAAGTATCTGTCGGACGAGAGGCTTTTTAACCCTGCATCTTCTGCCCCGAGATAACGTTCAGCGAGAGGTTTCATAGTGATTGCAAAGACTGAGAGCATCAGCCCAGACCGGCATTTGACAACTATGGGCCAATCACTTGCTGTGAATTTGATTTCCAAGCACACAGGCAACTGCTGCAGACTTCGGACAAGCTTTCCGAAGGAAACATCAGACAAGCCTCGGCCACGGAGCGGGCTCCCGGGATGCTTGGGCGAGCCACAGCCTGTGCCACAGCTAAACGCCACACCTAGGTTGGAATCCTGCAGGTGGAGAAAAAACCGAGCGAGAAGAGGATTTTGAGCAGCATGATAGAAAGAATTACAGGAAAATTCCTATTGTCTTCTGGCTGTAAGAAAAGCAGGGCTCCGTGGAGATTATGTTGTGTTTGATGTGGTGTGGCTGAATGTTGATCGCCCTGGGGCCCTTGTTTGGTGACTTGATAGCGTGGCAAAAGGCTCAACAGGGGATTTATAAAGTCGTGGTCGGGCCGCAATTTCAATCGTAAAATTAGAGGTGCATATCATGAATAGACTTGATCTTTACGACACCGTCTTTTGGCAGCTACACCTCGGGCGGCATTGGATACGTTAAGGGCCGTGTCGCTATGTACTCTTCCACCTGTCCGGTGCACGCATCGAAATGAGCAATCAGCAGCGAGTTCATGGGTTGCAATGCTTACGAGATCTCCTTGATAGTGAAAAGGCTCCAGCAGGTGAATTAACCCACTATTATACCTATAATAATTAGCGGGTCAATACGCTGATATTATGCTTGTCTTAGTTAGGGTCTTATGATGAAGAGACTCGCCTCTTAGGCGAGAATTAGTGATGAAAGAGGTATCCATTAGGATATGATCCCTGTGAGTGACCGCACTGGAGCCTTTCTACTGTCAAGGAGATCTGAAGTCCCTTCAGAAGCAGCAATTCAACTGTCCAAGTTCGGGGTTGCTACAAAAAGTCTCCAGATGGCAATGGATGAAGCTATTTATCAGCGACTCCACTCGTAGGGCGCTGCTATCGTCTTCCCCGCCTGTCAACCTATCCCGATGTGCTTCAAAGATCAATTAGGTGGATGAAAGAATACTTCAGTGACCGGCGCATTGTTTCAGGATACTCACCTCCGCAAGTGATTCATAACCGGTCGATATCTCGGTAATTAACATCTACCATGGCAACCCCATCGCCTCAACCAACGCAGTACGCAGCATACGTGGATCCAGAAACTCAGCTCCCAAGAATTGGCCATTATGACCTCGACAAAGATACCATTCAGCCCTTAGCCTTCTCCTCCGGCACGCCCATCGCCAACCTGTACCAAGTCATCGAAGCTGGGCCCTCCGAGATCCTCGCCTCAGACCCTCCCCTCCCCACATCCACGGTCAAGCTCCTCCCTCCCATCTCCGGCCGCGATGTCCTCGCCGTCGGCAAGAACTACATGGAGCACGCCCGCGAGTTCAACAGCTCGGGCTTTGACAGCTCAGACAAGGTCGACCGCCCGAGCCACCCCGTCATCTTCACCAAGCGGGCGACCTCGATCATCGCGCACAGCGAGGAGATCCTCCCTCATGAGAGCTTCTCCCAGACCGTGGACTACGAGGGAGAGATTGGGGTGATTCTAGGGCGTACAGGATTTCGGATCAAGGAGGAGGATGCTTGGGACTATGTGTGGGGGTATACGATTATCAACGATGTGACGGCGAGGGAGCGGCAGAGGGATCACAAGCAGTTCTTTATCGGCAAGTCGCCTGATACGTTTTGTCCGATTGTAAGTCGCCGTGAGATGAGGACATTCGTGATATTTACTAAGAGGGACAGGGTCCGGTAGCAGTGCGCAAGGAGGATCTTCCGTCGACGCTCCGGGTTCAGACTCATGTCAATGGCGAGCTTCGGCAGGATGCGACGACGGACGATCTCATCTTTTCGATACCAACGCTGGTCAGCACAATCTCTGCTGGCCAGACGATCCAACCTGGAGACGTGATTGCCACGGGGACGGCAAGTTCTCGACTCCTCAGTCTTCTTTCCTATGCTAACGATGTCTCAGCCCGCTGGTGTTGGCATTGGCAAGACTCCTCCAGTATACCTCAAGTCCGGCGATGAAGTCGCCATCTCGGTGACAGGTCTTGGTACCCTCCGCAACAAAATGGCCTCGCCGGGATCATCCGCGTCTCGAGCCTCAGCCAAAACCGTCGAGGCAGGCTCTGGACTGACCAAGATCAACGGGAAACCCCTCTTCTACAAGCGGATCGGCTCGGGCGACCAGCACATTGTCTTTGTACACGGGCTCGGAGGAAGTACGGAATATTGGACCTCTTTGATCACCGCAAGCGGGCTTGATGAAAGGTACACTCTGCACCTTTATGATCAAGAAGGCCACGGACGCAGCCCGACAGGCCTCCTCAGCAAGGTGTCGATCGAGTCTCTTGCAGCTGACCTCAAGGGTGTATTCGAGCACGCCCAAATCACCGAGTCGGCAAAGGCGACCATCGTCGCTCACTCGATGGGTTGTCTCGTGGCGGGTAAGTTCGCTCGGCACAACCCGAACCTTATCAACAGGATTGTTCTTCTCGGTCCACCGCCGTCTCCAAATCCAGCAACGACCCAGAGCTTCTACGATCAAGCACGTCTCGCGAGGGCACAAGGCATGGCGGCTATTGCCGACGCCGTCGTGGAGGTGTACCTCTCCGAGCACACTCGCAAGTCGAACCCGTTGGCAGTTGTGGCAACGCGGCTGCTGTTACTGGGACAGGATCCGGAGGGGTTTGCAAAGGGCTGCTGGGCGCTCGCCAACTCGGTAGAGAGAATGCGATTTTCGGGGTTGGATCGCAAGACTTTCATCATCACGGGAGAGGAGGATAAGGTGTCGCCCGAGGCCCTGGGCCAAAAATACGTGGTCGAAACAGGGGCCAAGGGGTTGTCGGTCTTGGGCAAGATTGGGCACATGCATGTTTTTGAGGATGTAGCAGGTGTTGCTTCTGCTGTCAAGGGCTTTCTGGAGCAAGAAGATTAGAGCGTGCTGGCCTTGTTGAAGCAAACTGTTTGAGTCGTGCATCTGGGTAGGCAATCTGGAGATAAGCGAGCATGTCGCAAACATGTTGATCCTGCTGTCCGCATCTTACGGTTTCGCAAACAACTGAGCCCAAGGAGGACGAAGACAGCCAAAGCATCAAAAGATGCCTGATGTCTCATGATTCATGTGCCCCGTGCTGCCACCCAATGCTTCTCTGCCAGCTCAGACATCCAGAAGCAGCCTATGGCAACAATTAGGTGAGACATGGATGCCCGACATCAAGCCACTGAACACTGCTTGCATGTTGTAGAGACGACCTCCAGGTAGAAGAACTCGCAAGAACAGCACAGAATGACAAGTCAGCTTACAGGGGAGCGAGTCGGCAAAAGGCGTTCGGAGATATGGCGGAGTTTTGTTCCCTAATTACTGCGCACTTGTACGGAGTAGGTATTGTTGAGGCACCTGAAAAGAGCCCGAGTCACATGCAGGGGAAATATTCCCTCTTTTCAAATCAGCCTCTCAACAAAAGACACGGCAAATCCGGCAGCTCACGTGACCTTCCCTGTTCCCTTTTTCTGCTGACGCAAGCCCCTGGATATCGCACGCGGAGGACAGGGATTGGACGCAAGCAGATGAGGCACAGCGAGCTGACAGGCAAGACTGTCCGCAAGAGGCAAATGGGGGCCCCGGAAAAACAGATTTTACGGACGCGGCGATCCCCGGCTTCTGGTGTCGGATAGCGGAACGCCAGCTCTTCCGTCTTCTGCTACTGGCAGATCCCCGAGGCGAAAGGCGCATTATCCGTAGCCCGTAACCACAACTACCACCCATACCCATTTAGCGGGCAGCGCCTCTGGAACTTTGCTTGTTGCATCCACTCTGTCCCTCTTTGCATCCTCATCATCTTCATTCTGATCGCCTTTCCCCTGGTTGATATCTCCGAGAATTGGACGTTGCGACCGAGTCAAAGCCTCTCTCTCTAACCGATCCCCAAATCTCCCTTCCCGGCTCGCCATGAGCGCCTCCTCCAACGTCGCCCGCAGGGTCGTCGCCCGGAACCCCCTGCTTGGAAATGGTGAGCAGCGCCCCTTCCCAGGCATCATGCGCGCCTTCGTACTGACTCTCTTACGCAGCCAGGGCTCTCTCTAGAGGCCTTTCTCCCGCCCTCATCAACCGCCATGTCAGCCGCCACGCCAAAATCCCGGCCATTGCCCTCCTGATCCCGGCCCGATCGATGGGCACCGAGCATCACCGCCCTGACGGCCCCCTCTCCGGCCCGCCCCCAGGATTCAACGCAGAGCAGGCTAAGAAGCCTCTTCCGAAGGATTCCAGCGTCGCCGCCCCCAAGAAGGAGGACAAGAAGGTCGACGCGGATCCGAAGGGCGCCGCTGTGCTGAAGCCAGCGGACGCCGCTGCCACCGCTCAGGCCGATACGGCCGAGGTCGTGGCGACCAAGGAGGGCGTGTTGGAGAAGCCCGAGGCTGCCAAGAAGGAGGCAGAGGAGAAGAAGCTGACCGTCTGGCAAAAGGTCAAGAAGGAGGCTCAGCACTACTGGGATGGTTCCAAGCTGCTCGTCGCTGAGGTCAAGATCAGCTGGCGGCTGGCTCTCAAGATGGCGGCCGGATACGAGCTCACCCGCCGCGAGAACAAGCAGCTCCAGCGAACAGTCCAGGATCTGGGTCGGCTAGTGCCCTTCTCTGTCTTTATCATTGTGCCTCTGGGCGAGGCGCTCCTCCCCCTCGCCCTGAAGCTCTTCCCCAACATGCTCCCCAGCACATTCGAGGGGCAAAAGTCCAAGGAGGCCAAGGCCACGCTCCTGCGGGCAACGCGCAAGGAGGTCAGCACGTTCCTGCGGCAGACGCTCGGGGAGACGGGCCTGCCGCTGAGCCAGGCGACGACACAACGAGAGGAGTTTTCCAACTTTTTCCGCAAGGTGCGGGCCACAGGCGAAGCCCCTACCGCTGAGGACGTCATCAAGGTCTGCAAGGTGTTCCGCGACGATCTGACGCTGGACAACCTGTCGCGGCCCCAGCTGGTCTCCATGTGCCGATACATGAACCTCAACACATTCGGAACGGACATGATGCTCCGGTACCAGGTCCGCCACCGGATGCGACAGATCAAGCGCGACGACAAGGCCATCAGCTTCGAGGGCGTCGACAGCCTGACAGTCGCCGAGCTCCAGGGCGCCTGCGCGGCCCGCGGCATCAGGACACACAGCGTCTCCCCCGCGCGGATGCGCAACGACCTCCAGACCTGGCTGGACCTCCGGCTCCGGGACGGCGTCCCCTCGACGCTGCTGGTGCTGAGCAACGCCTACATGTACGGCCAGGGCTCGGGCGAGGGCTCGAGCCAGATCGAGGCTCTCGTCGGAGTCCTGTCCGCGATCCCCGAGGAGCTGTACCACGAGATCGAGCTCGAGGTGCACAACGCCGAGGGCGCGGCGACCAACAAGCAGCGGCTGGAGGTCATCAAGGAGCAGCAGGACCTCATCGAGGACGAGGCGGAGCAGGACCACGCGAGCCAGAGCTCCGGGTTCGCCACGCCCCGAGATGTGGACGACATTGACGAGAAGGAGGAGCGGCAGGCGATGGCCGAGGCCGAGGGTCTGGGCAAGAGGCAGGTCGGCGAGATGGTGGAGGCCGAGAAGGAGCTGAACAAGGCCGCCGAGGTGGCCAAAACGCTGGAGGCGGAAATCCGAGCGAGCGCTGGCGCGGCAAAGCAGACCGAGAAGTAAGGAGGCTGCAGAGAGGGTTGCTCCGTGTACCATGAGAACTTGAGGACTTTTGGGAGTTGTTTCATATGTATGACTGTATGGTATGGCATCAAGGGCGGGATGGGAAAGGCGCTGTATCAAAACGGGCCCAAAGAGACGCCCGCAAGAGATTACTACTACTTGGGATAGACAACTCTCGACACAGGAAAGCAATAGATTCCACTATGATTTTTTTTGTACATAGGTCAATGCATATCTACGAAGTGGATAAAGGAGTCCGAGTCTGTATAATTACCTACTAAATACCTTGAAGCCGAACGCGGGAGCCTAATTAAGACTCGGTTTGAGTTGGACTTGGCTGCGTCATTGTCGCTCTCGCCTTGTTACGTAGATCATCTGATAAGGGCGACTTGTGGCGGTTATTTCCAGCACACGCTACACTATAATTTCAAACCTTGACTTTGTAATAAATTGCATTCGTTTCAATTAACTCTATTCTAATACGACCTCCTTTTTTTTACTGATATAATATTTCCATCTCACGAGGTCCTTCTTCGGGGCTGCTGTCAGCTACAAGTCCCCCTCTAACTCCACCTGGTCCCTGCGCCACATCCCAGCTCCCCATGCCCACTTACGACCTCTCCGCGAGCTTCAACCTCCCGCCAACTCCGCCCACTTTGAACCTTCAGCCTCGTCTTCTTCTTTTTCTCGCTCTTTCTACTCTGTACTGTCTTATTCTGCAGACTCTCGATTCATCCACGACCCTAGCATTCTGTCATAGCCCCCCCGCCGACTCATTCTTCATCCGGCCCCGCGCTGCCGGCCCAAACGCTCTCGGTAATGACGGCCATGGATCAAGACGACTTCTCCAACGTCTCGTGGAGCGACCACGTCCAGGACCAGACGTCCCGCCCCGTGCCGCCCGGAGAGCAGCCCGGCCACGACATGAATGCGCCTGGGACGGGCTTGGAGAGGGATGCGCCCTCGCTGGGCGCCGAGAAGCTCGAGTGCACTGTCGGCACGCCCATCAAGGAGAATGACGGCACCAAGGACGCCTTTGTGTCGTATCTGATCACCACCCACGTATGCCTCCCCCTTTCTCTTAAGCAACGAGCATCCAGCTGACAAGAATAGTCCACCTTCTCCTCCTTCCAGCGCTCGACAACCACCGTCCGCCGCCGCTTCACCGACTTCGTCTTCCTCTACAAGCAGCTCACCCGGGACTATCCCGCCACGGCGGTGCCCCCCTTGCCCGACAAGCAGCGCATGGAGTACGTCCGCGGCGACCGCTTCGGCTCCGACTTTACGCTGCGCCGCGCCCACTCCCTCCAGCGCTTCCTTGTCCGCTTGTCGCTGCACCCGACGCTGCGCCGCGCCCCGATTCTGCACACCTTCCTCGAGAGCCCCGACTGGAACGCCACTATGCGTAGCCGGAGCACCAGGGGGGGAAGCTCCGGCAGTGACCCCGGGTCTACGGGAGTGTTTGATAACTTTGCCGATACCTTCATCAACGCCTTTACCAAGGTCCACCGGCCCGATCGGCGCTTCATCGAGGTAAAGGACAAGAGCGACAAGCTTGACGACGACTTGGGCCATATCGAAAAGGTCATTGCCCGTGTGGCCCGCCGGGAGACCGATCTGGAAGTCGACCTCCGCGACCTCGCAGAGCAGTTCCAGAAGCTCATCCCGCTCGAGCCACACGTCGAGCCTGAGGTCCACGCCTTTGCCGCCTCAATCGAGGATACGGCCGCGCACCTCCGGAAACTCAAGGACGTGACGGACCAGGACTACCTCGGCTCCCTGCGCGACATGCAAGCTTACTCGCTCGCGCTCAAGGCTCTCCTCCGGGCACGCGAGCAGAAGCAGCTCGACTACGAGCAGCTCACCGAGTACCTCAACAAGTCGACGACCGAGCGCGACGCCCTGCAGTCTGGCCACGGGGCCGGGTCCGGCGCGGGCGGATTCCTGCGAGCCAAGATCGAGGACGTCCGAGGCGTGGACCACGAGCAGGCCCGGCGCGAGAGGGCCCGTAAGCTTGAACTGCGCGTCGAGGAGCTGACGCACGAGGTCGAGAGCGCCCGCGGGACGAGTGACATGTTTGACGACGAGGTCGTCAAGGAGGTGGCCGACTTTGAGCGCATCAAGCGCATCGAGATGAAGACCCAGCTGGGGGGTTTGGCCGACGCGCACATCGAGTTCTACGGCGAGGTGGCGAGCATCTGGGAGCGGTACGTGCAGGAGATGGAGAAGGAAGGTGTGGCTGCGTAGGAGATGGTGGATACACCCGCTTCATCTATTTACCTTGTGTGAGATTTGGCGTTTAATGGGACATGGCGTTTTGGGATGAGAGATGGGAGGGTGGGTTGCTGAGGTAGGTAGTTAGCCCGCTGATAAAGACATTTCAAAAACCTTGCAGTCAAAGAATGGTTGCGATGCTCGGCCATAGTTTGAAAAGAGGTCTACTAGGCGAGAGAAGCTCCTTGACTATGAATACCTGCCAGTGTGCTTGACTGGGCTCTGGCTGAGAGGCTCAGGTTACCGAGGGAAATATTCATTTTGGGCACACGACTGAAGCGACAGCCCAGCATTGAAAAGCCGCTTAAGACACAAGGTATGGAGACCTCTTTCTTTTGAGACAAGTATTACAGCTCCAAACGCCAAATCCAACATCCATTGATTATAAGGTTCTGTACCAACATAAACGAGTCAAAAAACTCCAGTCACCCCATGCAAGAAGTCCCTAGGCCAAATCTCTCGAGGCCTGGTATCATGATCCAATGCTTGTTGTCTACAAATGGATTTTTGCATCTCAACGCCTGCCGCCCAGGGGCCTCGTCTCGCCTTTCTCATCCACACTGTCGTCGTCGCTGTCGTCGCCCACGGCGTAGTGCTCCGTGTCGTCGCCAGCCAGCCGGTCGCGCGACCGGTCTCGCTGGTCTCGGTAGTCCTCAAACTGCTCGTCGTCGCTGCCCTCGGCGAAGGCATCATATAGTTCTCCGCCGCGAGTGCGGCGCTTCTTTCCGGCCGCGGCCTTCTCGCCTGCGTTGAGGCCCTCGGCTTCCTCCTCGTCGATGAGCTCGAACTCGTAGTTATTACGCGAGTTGTTGCGGAGACGGCGGCGGCGGGCGATCCAGAAGTAGACGCCCAGGCCGCAGCAGAAGGCTGCGATCAAGCCGATCGCTCCGTATATCCAGATCTGTGCCGTCTTGGAGGCGCCAAAGGTCGGGAGCCACGAGACCCAGGATGAGGAGGCCGACGTGCTCTCCTGGACGGCTTCCTCGGTGCTTGAAGCATCTGAGTCTTGGGTGCCGCTGGGTCGGGCCGGCTTGGTGGGTCGCTCGGGATGGTCGGTGGGATGTTCCACGAGGCCGTCATCAGTGCCCGTAGACGCCGCAACCGTGGTCGTAGAGGCGGGTAGCGTTGTGGTCTGGACAATCTTGTCATGGTCATCATCGTCGTGGGCGTCGGGCATGGGCAGCAGAGTCGCCTTGTCCGCGTCGATGGCCTCGCCCCACAGCTTCAGGTGCCAGTCGATAAACTTGCCCTTGAACTGGTTCTTCTCCGTGTCCCTCACGACAATGGTCCACTTTCCGACACCAGACTCTCCCCTGTTTGCGATGTTAGCGAGTGTTCATAGACAGAGAAGTGGGGACATACCAGTGCACGACGCTCATGAATGTCCAGTCATTGTATCCTTCTTGCTTGGAGTCGAGTCTTCGGGACACTGCGAGATGGCTGACCACATCCTCGGGGCTGATGA
Organism: Fusarium nematophilum; assembly: GCA_033030565.1. Classification (NCBI taxonomy): domain Eukaryota; kingdom Fungi; phylum Ascomycota; class Sordariomycetes; order Hypocreales; family Nectriaceae; genus Fusarium; species Fusarium nematophilum. The sequence goes on from JAVIXY010000162.1 coordinate 74,986, forward strand.
GATCGACACTAAGATCGCCGCGCCGAGTGTGCTCCACATTCATAGTGACGGTAACGTGCTCCAGGCGGGCAAGGTTGGCCTCCTTGAGCATTGCCTCGGTCACCTCAAAGGTTACAGTGAGGCCATCCCTACCCTCGGGAATGCTCTTCTTGACGTGGATCCAGGGAGAGAAGAACCAGGCCTGGGGCTTGACCAACTCCCAGTCCTTGGCCTTCTCGACCAGAGCCCACGAATCAATCTTTCCATATCCAAAGGTGTGGCTGAACTTTTTGCCAATGGCAGTCTCCTGCCATTCAGCCTCATCGCCCTCAATAGGCACGGCCGTGTCCATGGCAAGGTACTGCAAGTCTCTCCAGGAAAGGTCAGGCCGGACCTGGAGGACCAGGGCAAAGATGCCGGCTGCAAGGGGAGCGGCGGCCGATGTACCACCGTGGGCCTTGTAGCAGTTGTTCTTTCCGACGTCCGTGGTGTGCTAATCTTGTTAGTGAGGTTCATTCGCGGGATTCAAAGACTTACGATGGCGTCACCGCTGCCACTACTATAGGTGACTACAAGCTGGGCGGAGCACTCCTCTGAGTAGTAGGGATGCTTTCCAGTGCGGTCAACAGCTCCAACCGTGATGCTGTAAATCGAGTTGGTGTACCCGTCAAAGTTACAGTTATCGCCGTTACCAGCACCGTTGCCGCTAGCGAAGACGTAGATGGAGCCCAGGCCGCCACGACCCTTCTGAATAGCCTTGAGCATCGCTCTCCGAATGACAACGTCGGGCGCCTCCATGGTCTGGCCATCATCGGACGGGCCCCACGAGCAGGAGTAGATGTGGTTGTCGTCGTACTTGTACATGAGCGCCTCGGCCTCATCAGCATCGCTGATGAGCTTACTAAGAATTCGAAGCCCAGCAACCTTGGCATCGTAGGCAACGCCAACGCCACAAACATCGTTGCGAGCGGCTGCTACCTCACCAGCGCAGCGGGTGCCGTGTCGGTCGTCGGACAGCTCAGGAGCGGGCTCAGGGTCGTTGTCGTTAAAGTCCCAGGAGCCCTCGGCGAAGTAGTTGGGCTTGAGATCGTCGCTGTGCATGTCGAGGCCGTCATCAACGACCGCTACAGTGACGTTTTTTCCCGTGATGCCATCCAACCAGAGACCGGTTACGTTGACATCGTGCCCGGCCTGGAGGGTGTTGAAGAGATGCCACTGTTCCGTGAAGATGGGGTCGGCAATGTCCAGCGTCTTCATGACCGTCGCCTGGTACTGGAGGACCGCATCTCGGGCCGCCAAATCGCTGGCCTCGTAGCGATCTTCTCGACGAACAACAGGCAGGTCTCTCGGGGGTGGAAGGATGGCGCGCTTCTCGAGATGCTTGCGAGCGTGTTGCTTCTTGGACAAGAGGATACCATCGATTGGATCTGAGCCACCAATGTCTCTTTTCCTCCTCTTCCGCTCCTTGATCTCTCTCTTGACAATATCGTGGTCGAGCTTGGGAGCACGGAATACATGGTGGTCGTCGAGGGAACCGAGCTGGCCCTCGTGGGTAAGGCCAAGACGGCTAGCGACCTGCTCGGGCGGCGTCGACCTTTCGAGATGCAGGACGTAGTAGTCGTTATTGGCGTAGTCTCGGGCAACCTTGGAGCCGTGAGCCAGCACGGCGAGGCCGGCGAGGCTAAGGAACGAGGCGATCTTCATGTTGAAGACGACGGGAGATGTGCCTTTGCAGCGCAAAGGGTGACGCAAGAGGGCGGAAACGAACGAGTTTAACACATCCAGGAGAAACTGCAGGCAGGCGATAAGGAGCGAATCGTGAACTGGAAAGGCGGCAAGGTTAGCTCGCGGGATGACAGGAGCGTTGCGAGGGCGAGGATTGAGTCGGGAGCGAAGTTGAAGCCGACGATTGGCACGCGCAGGCCGAGGGGTCAGGAATGTTAAGGAGCAAGAGGGTGTCGTCCAGTACAACCAGCGGGTTTTCGACGCAGGTGACACTGATGCTGAGCGACGGGCGGGATTATCGTACCTCGTAAAAATTATACGCTGCGAAAGAGAAGCGGGCTCCAAAGTTTGAGGTTGCAGAAATGAAGCGCAAAAGTTCGGGAGCCGCTTTTGCTTTGGCTGGAGATGTCGTGGCCTCCAGCTGGGGATGTCCGGGAAGGCTACCAACTGGCTGGCAGGCGGGTACAAAGGGAGGTACTTTTGAGTTCCTTCCAGAATAGGGGACCAGCCCGCCAGCGCTGGGGTACCTCGTTACCTTTACAGGGAGGCGCAAGGCACGCGGCCAGCTGCCAATGCCCGCCCAGCTGCGCCACACTCTAACTGAGGCCAGTTGGCGCCCTTTTGCATGAAATGCAGCGCAAAGTATCGCCGATGTATCTCGATTCCTTCAGCCCAGGATCGACATGATTTCCATGCCGATGAGCCCAGATGATTTACTGTGTCTCCGTACTGCATATTCTCCTGTCCTCGATTCCCTTTTCTTCACCACTTCACCACAAATACTCCGCCGATGATGTTGCATCCCGAATTACGCGTAACCATCAATCGGTAATCAAAGTTCATGATGACTGAAACTGTAACCAACCAACAGCAACCCTGACTCTGAGGCGCCACAGCTCCGCCATCTAGGACGCCACTCCTCCCAGATCTCCTCCAACCAGGTTGTGGATGGACCAAGGGTCGCCCCGTGTCCTTTGCTGTCGGTGGTCAGCGACGGTCGAGACGGTAGATCAATAGACGGCTCAATAGATGGCACGGCCCTGAAACAAGGGAAGTGGGCGGGCTTGTCGCGCCGCCGCGATTGAGTATTATTTTGGGTATCAATTGGATCTCTTCCCCTGATGATCCAAAGACCTCTCGGTGACAAAAAAAACATGGGAATAGCCCACCACAGACCGCATGAATCCCATCGACCTTTTATCTATTATATTAATTATCATTATTGTAGTCTAACTCTCACATTTATATTGTAAGGAACTTTAGATTTTAGGTCAGCTCTTATTCATTTTCCATCCTAATACTAGCTACCGACTTGGGATGATATTTAGAGAAGATATTCCGGTGTATTTTGTCCCCCCGAGAATGGCCAGTTACGTAGTATGCCATCTTGTCTTTGTTGATTCTACCCTGTACATATCTGCAAATCTTGATCATCTCTACGATATTCCATCTCAACACCAAACGCCTTGTCCGAAAACCCGTTTTCCCTCTCATAGCGACGCCTCCTTGTGAATCTCAATGCCCGGAGGAGCCCCTGTCAAAGCCTTGCACTGCGCGTAAATCACAAACTGTCCACCGACCAGTCCACAGGTCATGAGCACACGAGGCCCCAACCCCGAGAGTATCAATCGCTTCGGGCCAAACTCCTTGGCCAGCTGGAACATGCGGCTCGTCGCGCCCTGCTTCGGGTCCCCCGCGCCCTTGTTGATGGCTGACAGCAGCGTGTCAGCCGGGTGAGAGAGCACAGCCGCTGCAGCACCCGCCGTGACGCCTGACGTGAGCTCCACGCCCGTCGACTCCAGGTGCGTGAGCTTGGCCTTCCGCTCGGGGCCCATGGTGCGGTATATCACCTCGTTGGCCGCCTCGTGGACGGAGAACTGGCCTACGGCGAAGGGCACCTGCTTGAACAGTAGAGGGACGAAGCCAGAGTAGAACCCCCTGAGGCCCTCCTCCCTCGCCATCCTCCCGAAGCCGCTCACGAGGCCGTCGGCGTAGCCCTTCTGTGAGACGAGCCGGATGCGCGTCGCCTCGAGCGGGCAGAGGAGGATGTCGGCGAAGAACTCGGCCGTCGCGCTGGCGGTGAGGTAGATGGCCGTCCGGCGGTCGACGGCCTTCTCGGGCCCGCCCGCGAGCGTGATGTACTTTTTCTTGAAGAACTCGTAGCCGGCGAACTTGGCGCCGCCCTGGACGAGGTAGCCGACTGCTGTGGGGCCGAAGCCCGTGAGCAGAGCGGATGCGCCCTCCTTGCCCACGATGGTGCGGGCGGCGCGGACCATGTTGTAGCCCTTCAGGGCATCGTCGACCTGGATGCGCGTCTTGACGACGTCAATTGGAGTGGCGGCCTTTCATATCCTTGTCAATTGATGATTGTGCGACGCGTGCGAGAGCAGGACTTACACCATGGGTGGACGTCGCGGCGAGGGCGCCGGCACCAAAGAATTTGACATAGTCGCTGGGGGTGAAGCTGGGGACCTCGGATTGTTTGGATGCCATATCGGATGTCTTGCATTGGCGCTCAAGATGCTGTCTTGAGAGAGTGCCGTGTCTGTTGTGGTGTTTTTATGTCTCTGGCTTTGATGACGTCGTTCCGTGGCTACCGACAGAAACCTTGGTTCACAGGCGTCGATGCGGCGACGATTTGCCGTCATCGGGCCGCTTTGATATCGGGGCGTTTCTTATCTGAGAGATCTTTCATGTAGCGATTGGAGCTCATACTGCACTTTCTTCTATTTCTTTAACAATGATGGTATTTCTTCATTCCTCGCTGCGTTTGAGAGTGGAAGTAATTAGAGGTTATGGGGGGATCTGGATCGTTTTTCTCTGTCGCTCCGGTTTCTCTTGGCGCCTTGGGCGGGCGCCGATCGAAGATGGCGTGTGCCCCTGGGCTTCGGCACCGAAGCCGGCCGCCGGCCCTTAGACGGCACGAGATGACATCATAGAAAGAATGCATGTGTTGGTGTTAGCTGGCCCTATTTTGGGCCTAGTTAAGCCCTATTTTCTAGCCCGTGGAATATATATTAGAAGTACCTATATAAAGGACTATAGGTATCTCGCATAGTATTATAAGCTTAGTAATAATACTAAGATATACTTATACCCTAGCTCTTATATAAGGATAACTATAAGCCTAGATAATAAAT
>JAVIXY010000163.1:0-18551 GCA_033030565.1 Fusarium nematophilum
TCTACTGGGCAGCCTTGATCCCCTTTTTGGGTGCTATGAGGACAAAAAAAAAATCAAAATCAATATAGATGCAGAGAGAGAGAGTCTAGAGAGAGATAGATAAAATAATTCGGCCGTGGATGGAGTTCTTTAGGGTGTGGGCGTGAAGCAAAGTCGGATGCGCATCAATGCTTGAATAAAGTATCTTTTGCACTCGAAAGCCACCTCATATATATATCTCCTTGACAGTGGAAAGGCTCCAGCAGGTTAATTAACCTAATATTATATACAAGAATTAGCAGGTCAATACGCTGCTATTATGCTTGCCTTAGTTAGGGTCTTATGATGAAGAGACTCGCCTCTTAGGCGAAGATTAGTGATGAAAGAGGCAGCGCAAACATCTCATCGATCGCGCGATTGCCCGCTCGCTTTCGTTGCCTGGCAGCATCGATTCTTTAAGCGCCTCAAGATCCGCATTTTTCTGTTGTCGTCTGGCGCGTGCCTTTGCAGCATTTTGTCTCCCGCTTCGCCGCATCTTGCTTTTGGCCATTCAATGGCAGCATCACCGGTGAGCTTTTCGCCTTCCTCTTGATGCGCCTTCTTACGTTTTTGCTGGGACTCACTCTTCTTCTTCTCTCATCCCATTCGCGCCTGCTTTACCACACGGGCTTTCTCCTGATGCTGGAACTCATCCGGGTCAAGTTCGCGAAGGACTCTGCCCTTTGATCATGGGATGGTGGGATGAGAGATGCAACGTTAAGGGGCTCGCCCAAGGACGAGTCTCTTCAAGTTCTCGGATGAGTTAGATTCTTGCTGTCACTAATGCTCACTCTTGTACTTTACTGGCTTTAAACAAAATCGCGAAACCAAATCCCCAGATGGACCCTACGCAAACAGTTGTAGTCGTAGATAATCCCCGCCAAAGTATGCCGATGCTTGTACCCAATCCCTAACGTGATGCCCTGTAAATGCAATCCAGCTCCCTCTCTTCATGCGATTCAATGTTCCCTTCTGGAAGTGGTACATGGTCTACAAAGACTCTAGATCGCGGTACTTGCTGGTACCCTGAGTCCAGGCGCCGTCCAGCGCCTCGAGGGCAAAGACATCAGGCCTCTCAATCTTCTCCTTCAGTTCCTCGGTGATCTCGTCGACATCAACTTCAAGGTAGTCACGCAGGTACTTGCCGACATCGGTGTTCTCGACGTTGCCCCGGATGGCCTCGGCGCCTGGTCCTCCAGAGCTGTAGATGTTCACGTCGACAGCGGTGTGGCCGTGGGTGCTCCAGCCGACATGGGCTCGCAGGGAAATCATCGCAGAGAAGAGAACGAGGGCCTGGCTTGGCTTGTCGGCAATGAGAGAGATCTCTTTGTCAGAGGCATTGGAGATGCCGAGGCCGCGGATGATGAGCTCCTCGTTGATGTACTTCTTGAGCTTCTCCTTCTCCTTGTCCGAGTCGGAAGCGGAAGCCAGGTGAGCGTGGAGCTTGTGGGCGAGCCACTCGGCAGAGGCGGTCGCGTTGGCGAGGGCCTTGGGATACCAGTTGTAGACGGGCAGGTGACCAGGTTCCTGGATCGCGGTAGCGAGACCACCGGTCTCATGGTCACTGGTGGCGACAAGAACAGTTTCGGTCTTGCTATCCTTGATAAAGTCGAGAACAGCCTTGAAGGCCTTGTCATACTCGAGCACCTCATGGACCTGAGCAGCAGGGTCGTTGATGTGACCGGCATGGTCGATTCTGCTTCCCTCAATCATGATGAAGAAGCCCTTGTCGCTGTTCTCGGTCGCCTTCTCGAGAGCGCGCAGCGCAGTCTTGGCCATCTCGCTCAGAGAAGGGTAGACATCGTTGTGGTTTCTGCGGTCGATCTCGAAGGGGATGTCGTAGTGTGCGAAGAGGCCGAGGAAGGGTAGCTGGACCTTCTCGCCGCCCTCGAGAGCATCGAAGCCAGCACGGTCACCGGTGTAACTCCAATTGTGTTTTTCCTTGCCAAGCTTGACAACATCCGTGTCATCGGCTCGGCAGCTGCCTTCGGTGTTGTTGGCGAGGAAGTGGCATCGGCCACCACCAAGCATCAGATCCGCAGTACGACCAAGGGCACCCTCTCCGATCTGCTGGAGAGCGATACTGTCTTCCATTGATCGCAGCAACGCATGGGAGTTGAAGCAGCTGGGGGTTGCATCGGTAATTGAGGTCGTTACAACAAGTCCGGTGTGATATCCAGCTCGTTTCGCCGCCTCAAGGACGGTGCCGCAAGGGCTGTAGTCGGGTAAGGTTGAGATGGCGCCGTTGTAGCTCTTCTTGCCGCAAGAGAAGGCAGTCGCACCAGCAGCACTATCTGTAACCAAAGAACTGCTAGACCTGGTGCGACTCGTGCCCCAGAAGTGCTGGTCGAGGACCAGAGTATCGTCCACGGGGAGGTCGTTGACGAACTGCCTGAAGCTGCGAGTCAAGGACAGTGGGGCGGGCCCCATGCCGTCCGACACCATAAAAACGAGATTTCGCTTCGCCGCGGGGACATCGTGACGGGGCTTCGTCTGCTGGTTGTGCTGCGCCCAGACGGCGATGACGATGACGGCTGCGGTGGCGACGAGAGCCCAGACGAAGAGGCCGAGTTCGCGGAGCCGCGATGACCGACCGGACTTGTTATCGGACTCGGTATCGGAGCGGCCCTGGCCAGATAAGAGAGGATCTCGTTCGGACGTCTGGGGCGAAGCCATTGTTAGCTAAAAACCTGCGTGGAAATAATGTACCAAGCAGATGGAGAGAGAACAAACCATGATCTCGACTGACGACCAGCGTGGTCAACGGTGAAGAGGTTGATGAGAAAGTGAAGCTGCAGCCTCCGATCGGTTGGGCGGACAAGGTGAGTGATTCTGCAGGGTGGCGCAGAGACCACTGCCTGTTCAGGCAACGTGCGGGCGAGTTCCGGCGGCTGCTACAGGGGGTTTGTTGCAGAGGCCCACTGCTGTTTCGCTGCGGAGGGTCCTGTGACATCAGTGTTCACGTGGGGTGGGGCGGGAAAGGCTTTATGGTTCCAGGGCCAGACTCAACAGGAAGCGAACACGGCCAATGATGGCGCGGATGCCAGGCCACGGGAACATTTATTGACACCCAATCGAGATCATGGGCGAGATCATGGGGATTCTTATTTTGGGGATTATTCTTAGATCGTTCCCTTGACAATGTTCACCTGCTCTTTTAGACGAAGTTTATTCATATACTGCAACCCTACCTGCGGCTCATCAACAGTCTCATGGTAGAAAAGAAAACAATTAGGGAATATTCTCTAAGATACTCCTAATAAGATTGCCTAAATATATAAAATCTCTTATAATATTATCTTTTAATTTTATAGATATATTAATAAGGATTAGAGAGTACTAGTAATAGTATTAAAGGAGACCTCTGCCTATATATTTTTTCCACTATGGGATACCTGGTTACCCTTGACGTGCGCATCGGCAACTGTTTATCATGGCTCCCGTCTTCACGTTTCAAAAGGCTACTACGGCCTGCGGGTCTCTTGAGTGCTGCTGTCGTCTCATATCGAGTTGAATGTGCATCCCATGGAACGCCGTGCTTCAAATCTCCGTGTCAAACTTTTCACCGGATGAAAGCCCTCTGAAGCAGATCCTCCCCGTCCCTCCCGGCCTTGTGAATCGGTCAAGCGGCCGGTATCGGCAAACCTCACATCGACATTCAATTCCAGTGGGTTGAGAGTCAGCTCCCAATGGCCGTTGACAGCCTGGTGGCAGTCTGGTGCTACAGAGGGGCTTTGTGATCCTCTCGTCACGCTTTGAGCTACCAAACCACGTTGCGTCTCGGAACGAGTGATGACGGCTGCCAAACTCGGGCCGTTCAGGAGACAGTTGCTACACATTCACTAACCCTTGCTTGGGGGGGAGACTGACAGCTACTGGCTACCTAATGAAAGCAGACTCGCAACTCCTCTTTACCAAACCCTGCTGGACGCAGTTGTGTGCTTCCGGGTATGAATAACAAAGCAACCCTGCCGTTCTCAAAAAGGCGGTTATGATGTCCATGTTCTTGGTCGCCTCCGGATCCCCCCAAAAGTTGCCCATTGCCAGCACCGCCATGCCTCGCTGCCCGCCTGAACGACTTCATGGGCCTGGTGCAGCGGATGATCCAAACGACCCAACCCAGACTTGAGAAATGCCCTTATGTGCGGCTACGTCCTCCTTCTGAATCACTGCGGATGCTATGGCGGCCTCGAGTTTGAAGCGTCCTGTTTCCGAATCTTTGAAGAGCTCAACCGGATCAATGACCCGGAGTCGTGGACGCCCGAGACGGTCAACACATTGCCGTTTTCACACCCTGATGAGTGCCTCCCTGGCTGGCATAACACGCGGATAGTCTTGACGTACGGAGTCTGTTGCGCCCAGTGGTGGTATGACTGTCCGTCTGTCGCCGTTCCTGGCTACCCATATTTCTATTACCCGACGGATATGTAGGCTCGGAGTGTTGAAGGCGGATGAGGAGCGAGATTGTACGATAAGAAGACGATTTTTAGACATGGCCAGCCCAAGCTGGAAGCGGAGGACTGTTGGAGGCGCGACTGGAGCGCGCCTGAATGAGGCATTATGGAGTCAAAGGGGTTTCTTAATAGGCGTTGTCTTGGGCAAGTTGATGATATTCGGATCGATTTTGGGGAGGGTGCATCCCAAAGTGAGCATACAGGGATTGGGGTGATTGTTGAACATTACTTTCTGCGTGACGCTTGAAAAGGGGTAATTGTTGTGTGTACGGTCCAATGTGAACAGGGTCAGCGTGGTTGATCTTGCCATTCCATTACTTTCCGATTGGCCCTTAAGTACGTTGTCAATCATCGCCTGGTTACTTGGTGTCAGACGATGGAACTTGGTGCTCTTGAGGAGGTAACAAGAGAGCTGCTCCGTAACGTTTGGCTATCAGAAGATGACCGGAATGAGGGAACTGTCTACTAGGGTAGGATGTGAATTCATCTTTGTGGTCTCTGGAAAGGAAATAATCCAATGTGTCTCCCAAGGAGCGTGGGTGACGAGTCGTCTTTTCATCCAACCTTTTCATCTGCTCTATCGATACGCATCCAGATTATCACTGACATCTATCTCAACTAGCTTTCGATCGATGACTGGATCCGTATCGAGTCGGTAGCAAGAAAAACAGAATGGAGTTTACCTGGAAATGAGATGAATAAAGTAGTGTATAATGATATGTGTATAAGACGGCTACAAGAGCGGGAATAAGTATTATTCAAGTCTGCTGGTAGGGAATCCATTGTGGTTTCGCAACCTCCACCAACCCGCGGTCTCGGCTCCATCACGAATTTGGGGGTGGATACAGGCGACAGATATAAGGCTCGTATAGAAGTATGAAATATCCCTGGGTCTCCTTTCTGATCCAAATGGACATCTTCAAAAGTCCTCCCTTCGCATGAGCGACCGTGCTGGCGAGTAAAACGACAGCCTTGGCTCAACAACTCGAAACGTGTCGAATCGTGTGGCCCAGACGGCATATTGTGGGTAAGAAGCTTGTCCAGAAGCTTGGCCTACAGAAGCATGTAACTGCTCGTCGACGATTGGCGTGAGGATCTCGTCCAAGACCCGACTTGAAAGTACCAAAAGTCCTGAACTGCGACGTCGCAATTCGCGAATAATTGAGTCAGTTGGACGCAGCAACGGATAATCGGCTTCAAGCTCAAACGCCCTTGAGCCTAGACTGCACTAACGTAATACCGCGAGCATCAGCGCTGACATCGCTTAATGGTCCATGGTGTTGTGGCCGCTGACGGTGGCTTTTCAGCGGGGGGAGACTCGAGAGCGCCCCGCCAATCCCTGAAACCAATTGATGCTGACGGGACCTGACTGGGCTGGTTATCCCCCTGCATCGCGACGGTGCAACGTCCTTGCTCCTGACATTAATTTTTTTTTTTAAATTCTTCTCTCTCCTTGACTTCGTATTCTCTTAAAGGAGAACGGTGCTGCTCTTTTTTATCGACTGGGACTGTCTGCCCAAGGGGGAATTGGTCGCATTTGGTTGTTGCGATAGGCTCTGTACTCTCTGAACTTCTGGCCTAGCCAGCAACACCCTCTAACATTCCCCAAGTCGCACCCAACATCAACAGCATCATGCCTCAAGACGACGAAGACGATGGCCGACAGAGCCACTCGTCCAACACCCGCGTGTCCAACGAACCCCCAGGCACCCGCCATGTCCGCTACAACCTCAGCGTCGACACCAACAACCTCGCGCCGCCTCAGGTCTCCTCGCCCATACGGCCGGTCCGCTCCGACACTGATGTCCCTCGCGAGATGAACTTTTCGCCCTCGATCCTGCGGCGCCGGCCGACGCGCGCGCCGACCTTCAAGACGGTCGAGGACTACGATGACTTCGACATCGACACCACCTTCAGCGCTCGCCCGGGCTGGCAGCCGGGCTCGGAGCCAGGCTATGACCCCATGCTGCCCGACGGCGGGCACGCGTCCATGCCGACCCTGAGCGCGCCGTGCGAGATCTCCGTCATCGACTTTTCCCACGATGCCATGGTCAAGCGGCACTTTGACAATGAAGGGTTCATCAGCTTCCTGGAGGAGCCCAAGGAGGCCTGGGCCAAGTGCCGGTGGATCAACATCAACGGGCTCAGCTGGGATGTGATACAGGCTGTGGGGAACAAGAAGGGGCTGCATAAGCTGGCCTTGGAGGACCTGATGCAGATTCGCAACAGAACAAAGGCGGACTGGTAAGCACAAGCAGACTAGAAGGAACACCCAAAGCTGACCTTACTGTAAGGTATCCAAATCATGCCTTCGTCGTCATGACTCTGCAGAAGCTCGTCCACCTGGTGGATGAGGAGGACGACTCTACCGACACCAGCAGCACGTATTCCAACAAATCTTTTAGTGCCTTGAGAGGATCCATCCGGGATCTCTGGAAGAGCCGCAGGAGCGCTGCGGATGTCGAGAAGAATGCCATGTCCAACGGGGTGCAGCAACGGGACGTCACCTCGGAGCTCCAGGAGACGGGCATGATCCGCACCCTGCAGCGATACCACGCCTCTGGAAACGAGGCCCGGACGGAGTTCATGGAGACCCACTCGTCCCTCGCGCAGTACCAGATGGCCGTGTCGGCGGAGCAGGTCTCCATCTTCCTGACGTCGGACAACACCGTCATCTCCTTCTTCGAGGTCTCAGCCGGCGACGTCGAGCGGCCGATCGTGACGCGGCTCAGCACGCCGGGGACGATCCTGCGCGAGTCCAACGACGCCTCCCTGCTGGTGCAGGGCATCATCGACGCCATCATCGACCTCGCCATCCCGCTGACGGCCGTGTACACCGACATCATCGCCGACATCGAGCTCGACGTGCTGACGGCGCCGAGCGTCAACCAGAGCAAGCGGCTCTACATCTGCATCAGCGAGATCAACAAGATGCTCAGCTTCCTGAACCCCATCGACAACCTCGTCAACGTCCTGCGCGACCACAAGACCTACATGACGCACGACCAGGCCATGCAGGAGCTCGAGAACCCCGGGTCGGGCGTCATCGTCACCCCCATGACGCACACGTACCTGGGCGACGTGCTCGACCACTGCATCATCATCACCGAGGCCATGCAGCAGCTCAAGCAGTCGTCCGACAACCTCATCAACCTCATCTTCAACACCATCTCGGCGGGTCAGAACGAGTCCATGAAGCAGCTCACCACCGTCACCATCATCTTCCTGCCCCTGACCTTTATCACCGGATTCTTTGGCCAGAACTTTTTCGACGAGGGATTCCCCGAGATCCACAACGGCATCTGGTACTTGTAAGTCCTCCCCACCCAAGTTCCCCTAAACCTTGTGCTTGAATTCATGCTGACACGTTGCCAGCTGGGCTTGTGCTGTCCCTACAGTGGTCTGCACTATCGCGGTTCTCATGCGAGAAATGATCTACAACTGGCTCGTGCGGATTGTGCAGAGGAGGCACATCGTCACAATCAGGAAGAAAAAGAAGAAGAAGAAGCAGCAAAAGATTAAGCTCAAGGTGTGATTTGCAGCGGCTCATCAGTGAGCGTTGGATGATTGATGATACCCAGGCGTTGAGTTGAATAGCTGAAAATTGCATTAATTCACTGGACCAGCGAGGCAATTATTGAAAATGTCGATTCTAACTTTTTATGGTTTACCTATCTATTAACCAAGGTCCAACTCAAGGGCTCCTGAGCCACAACCCACTGTCCCCAGATTCCGAGCTCGACGAGCTGCTTTCCTTTGCACCAGTGCCGCTGTCATAGTCCACCCCCGGCACCGCCTTCAGGATCCCCTGCCGGTCCAAGTTCTCGGGCGAAAGCGCCCCGCCAGGACGCTCCGCCTCCTTGAAGGCGTTCCAGTAGTGGCTCATGACGTTGTCGAACGAGTGCGTGAGCATCGTCTTCCAGCGATCCTGGCGGCTGTGCTTCTGGATCTCGAGGGCGTGCTTCTCAAGACGGCCGACCACGGACCTGAAGCGCTCCGCGTCGGACGCCACCGCGAACAGGAACAGGCGTCCGAACAGGTGCAGCCAGTACATCATGCTCTCCCGCTGGGGGTGCCAGATGCCGTACCGGAACTCGAGCGTCGGGTGGGTGTTGCCTCTGTGGACGTTGAGCGCGACGGCCGACTCCCCCTCGGCGCTCTCGAGCCTGTCCGCGAGCTCCGGGAGGGTGGGGGCGGCCCAGATCATCTGGATGCGCTCCTGGACCTGCGAGTTGTTCATCACGGGGATGAACGAGTCCATGATGTCCCCGTCGGTCGGGAACCGGGGCCGCGTCTGCGCGAGGAGCTGCTGGCACCGCTCGGGGCTCAGCGACGAGTAACCCCCCCTCGGGAACTTTGTCGGCGCCTTGGCGATCCTCGACGCCTGCGTGATGGGGAGGTGGTGGGCGATCCTCGGGTTCCTGACCTGGGGCCGCAGCGCCAGGAACAGCTCCGGCTCCATGAGCCACGCCAGCGTGAGCGCCTTCTTCGCGTCGGTGAGGTCGAAGCCGTCGCGCTGGAGGCCCATGTAGACGCGCAGCTGGCAGGTCGAGTTGGTGTGTATCTTGACGCCCGCGCGGATCAGCCCCAGCACGCTCTCCAGCTCGATGCTTCCCCTGGCGGTAGGCGGCCGGGCCCCAGCCGGGTCGGCAGATGATCTCCCAGATGCGAGGTTCTCCTCGCCGTACCTGTCCTTGGGGAGGATGGAGATGAGGTTGCGGAATGGGCACCGGACACGGACGCCGACCCAGTCGTACTCGTCCGGGCTCTCGGCCTGGGGTACCGCGTTGGGAGCCGGACTGACGAACCAGTAGCACATCCGGGGGTCCATGCCGGGCCGCTCGCGGCCGAGCCTCTCGATGGTGTAGTTGAAGTTGCCAGGGGTGGCGACCTCGGCCTTGTAGGCTACGCCGCCGAGGGCGTACGGCTGGAGGTTGAGCGTGAAGGAGATGTGCTCGGCGATGTGCTCGACGCAGGCCTCGCTTGGCCTGAGTTCGTGGGCCGGACATGCCCAGCGGTTGCGAGTGCCGGTCTCTGCGCCGTAGGTTATGCCGACCTTTTCCTTGGCGACGAGGAAGTCGACTTCGACGCTCCATTCGACGAGGTCAGCCCAGAGAGTGCGCTGGGCAGGGGATGACATGGTGGTTGTAGAACAGTAGGTTGTCGTTTATTATTGGTAAAGACGTTGAGATGGGTTACTGTCTGGTTCCTGAGGCTCTCCAGTCGGTATAGGTCGATCAAGGCACCAGACGATGTATATATGAGGACCTCTTGATATTTCCTTCCCTCTATCAGTGCCTCTTTGTCGTGAAGCCATGCTGGGGAGACGTGGTGAGCAAGAGCCGTGGCGCCGCCGAACCAGAGAAGATATATATGATGGTCACCCACTCACTCACGGAGGGTGCTCTGAGAAAGAGACAAAGAGTTTTTGACTGAAATTCACTGCCGTCTTTATAGAAGTGGAAAGAAAAGTGAGGCCAACTTGTTGAGCACAGGGGTCGAGCAGGGGACCAGGCAAAGTTTGTTGTTCCCGCCTGACTGAATGAATGGAAACAAGTCCCTCCCTCGAAGCTGTTGCACTGACGTCGTGAATATAGAGCCAGGGCTGAGCCAAAGCCGAAGGGCACTAGAAGGACGACTGCAGCTTTTGCCGAATGTTTGAAACAACAACGGCCCGACGGGTAAAGCCACCCGGGGTCTAATCCCGTCCGTTTGTCACTGATGAGCGCGTGGCGGCGGCCGCGGATGCGAGGAATTTGCCTTTCAGGGCGTGATGGATGACCTATAGGTAGAGTTCCGGAGCTCTGAAGACAAAGGTGTTGCAATGGCAACCACACGGATAATGATTGTCAGATGACTTTCTCCTCATCGTTCACGAGATCAAGGGGGAAGAAACTCAGACACACGTCAGCTGTAGTAGAGCCGCTTCGTGTTACTAATGCTGGGAGACATCCGGGGAGGAGGCTCTTGTATGACATTCCTCTGGTAGCATCCTATCGTCTAATCAGCCGTCATCTTCCAATGGGCATTGGATTTTTTTAATTTGAGGCTGGATAGCGTACATGCCGGACTCTCCGGGGACAATCTCCGGGTTTAAAAGGCCTTGTATTAGGAGCTGTGAGACTCAAACTTGAGCCGAGGCGGGTTCATAGTCATCCCACGGGGTGAAACAACTCTGCTGCTCGTTAGTCAGAACTGGGGAAAAGTCACGATACCTTAACACAGCTCGGGGGCTCAGCTTTGTTGGGGCGTGACATGGGCCACCACCCAAGTTTGAGCCTTGTGAACACGCAACAAGTAATCGGTGAGTGAATACCCCATAGGCCTTGGGAAATTTTGTGTCTATTCCGTGGCCTCGTTCGACCATACATTGGGGCTTCACCAAACTCCTCCCCCCATCAAATTGCGAGTCGGCAAGATACCAAACTCAAAGGTATCCTCTCTTTCGGCGGTTGGTGCCAGTTTCATTTGTTGTCGTTCAACGGCGCGTTATATTCTCTAGCACGAAGATTACATGCCAGAACCGCAAGCAACGCAACACCCCTTTCCGATGCATAACCGTAAAAGCAGCCCAAAAACCGACCCAAATCCTTTTAAACCTCGGTGGTGACCTTCGCCTTGGGGTTCGTGACCTTGACTCCTAGTTGCTTAGCGCGGGCGATGATGTCAATTCGCTTCCGTGACGAGACGTTGTGGGCGATCCTGCAGAAGTTCAGTCAGTACGCAAGCCTCGGTGATGGTGTTATGGTTCTCGGAAGGGATGTTCCGTGGAAAAACGTACTCGGCAGCGTGGGTTCGGTTGTGCATGAGAAGAAGCTCGACATCGTTGACGTTGCTGACGAGGAAGGCCTTGTGGCCGGAGGGGGTCAGGTAGCGGGTCTTCTTGTTGGAGCCATAGCCGATCTGTAAATCGCAAAAAGTATCAGCACCACCCATGATAATCCATCCGGGGCAAGAGAAGCTGGTCGCTCTCTGCCGTCCGCGCAAAGAATCAAGGGCCACATACAGAGGGCATGGCAATGGTGCCGCGGAAGCGTCGTCGGACACGGCTGTCGATACCCTTGGGCTTGCGCCAGCTGGGGTCCACGCACTTGAACCGGTCACTCTGGTGACGGGCGAAGCGCTTCGTGCCTGCACACGAGTCAACAATCTCGATTCCCTAAAGATCCCAAGTCTTTCCTCTCATCGTCCGCCTTCAGAGTCGTCGTTTCGAGCATTTCGTTCGGGGGCGTCGAGAGGGGCTTCATGATTCGGGGCAACGGTACGTACGCTTCTTCACGATGGGGACGTGCTTCTTGGCGGAAACCATCTTGAATAAAAAAAGTCAGTACTTCTGTATCCGGTGATAATTGATCGAGGTCGAGGTGAACATACCTTGGCTGCGGGTTAGTCGACGGGCTGGATGGCTGTGATAGTGTCCGGCGTGAGGGATCTGGCGAGGCGAAATTTTGGCAGTGTCAAATTCGGGCGCTAAGTTGAAGGGCTTAGGGTTTTCATCACGTGCACCACTTTTTTTTTTTTTCCTCCTGTGGCCCACCGCAGGGGACCAGGAGGTAGGACCCACCTGAAAGTGGCATAGCGTCTTTCGAGGGCACAAACCCTCTCTTTCTGCAAAAATCGACCAGCCGAGCTAGACCATCTCAATCACCGTCCCGCTGCTCGTTAACTTCACAGCACCCTCCCGGCAACCAGACAATCAGCAATCATGTCGACGACGCAGAGCGTGCAATGCTTCGGCAAGAAGAAGACGGCCACTGCCGTCGCCCACTGCAAGGTTCGTGGGATAGACGTTGTTTGGGCCGGAAACGAAAAGAAAATGGCTAACATGTGTCGAATCTAGGCTGGCCGTGGTCTCATTAAGGTCAACGGCCGACCTCTGCAGCTCGTCCAGCCCGAGATCTTGCGCTTCAAGGTACGATTTCTGAGTTCTCCTCAGCCCTTAGCGACCCGTGCCATCGAATTCGAGTAGCGAGCGATTGGAAGGGAATTTCCCCAAAGTGCCGTGGAAGTGGAAAGACTACATGAACAAAACAAATGCTGAGACCCTTGTCCAATAGGTCTACGAGCCCCTCCTGGTTGTCGGCCTCGACAAGTTCGCCAACGTCGACATCCGCGTCCGCGTCTCCGGTGGTGGTCACACCTCGCAGATCTACGCCGTCCGCCAAGCCATCGCCAAGTCCCTCATCGCCTACTACCAGAAGTTCGTCGACGAGCACTCCAAGAACCTCCTCAAGCAGGCCCTCGTCCAGTTCGACCGAACCCTCCTCGTCGCCGACAACCGCCGCTGCGAGCCCAAGAAGTTCGGTGGTCCCGGCGCTCGCGCCCGCTTCCAGAAGTCTTACCGTTAAACCCGGTATGGAAAAAAGGAAGGGACGAAAAACGGGGGGCAAGGGGGCAAATCTGTGCAGTCAAAGTCGGGCAGCGTTTGTTGTTGCTTGCAGTGGAGGACTACTTACAGGGCAGTGCGGAAAAGGGACCGGAGTCACACACAATATTCCCTGGTTACGGGAATGGGTTTCCCATTTGGCATTTGCATGGCCTTGCTTTTGGCGGATTGTAAAGGATCTGGCAGGCAAATGAAATCTTCAAAGTTAAACGACGCGGTTCACGCTGCAAGAGACTGTGATGCGCCCAATGAATTGTCTTGGCTTGCTGGACTGGCTCCTCGCATTTGGTTCCTGCTTTGCTCTGCAAACTTGTGATATGTTTGATTCCCCTTTGCTTGTTGGGCTGAACGAGTTCCGTACGTCATGTTTCCAGATGCTTGCCTGGGTCTGGATTGGCAGCAAGGGGAGGAATAGGCTATAAAACCTCATGTCCCAAGTTCTGTTGACATCCTTCTCTGGCCTGTGTCGTTCGGCGTTGGTTCTCACGCTCAGTCGTCCCTCGACACTGGCTTCGGGTTCTTGAGGCTCAAGCAACACAAAAGGAACATGTCAGAAGTCGGACAGGCTCCGTCTCGAATACTCCATTTCTCAAACATTATCCTACCCGTCGCAATGTATACTCCAAACTCCTAGCTTTAAAGCGAATCACCCCTTATAGCAGCCCCGATTAGCCCATACCTCTTCCAAAGAAAGGCACCCCAGCATCAATCCCTTTCATGCCCTGATCATGCCCTGCCGCCCTCCAGGTTGAACAGCTCCGCGTGAACGCAGCCGCCTCCATCTCTTGACAGTTGCTCTCCCCGCCGTCTTCCACCAACGTCTCGGGGCGCGGAGCGTCTTCGAAGCGCGGCGACGACCCTAGTCGTTCCACGAGACAAGATCACGCTGCCGCCCAGATTCGTCCAGGTCCACCACTTCAGGAGCCCACTCGCCGCGTTCGTCCTCGGCCGCGAGGTCCGCAACTTCAAGCTCAACCTGTTCACCGTCCTCCATCATGACGTTCCCGCGACGTAGGTAGTCCCCGCGGAGGTCCCAGTCAAGCTCCGCTGCCACGGTAGCTTCGAGACCCGCAAACGCAGTGCCCACATCCAGCTGCTCCGGGGTCGCATGCTTCCCGAGCCCCAGGAGAAGCTCGTCGAGGCGCCGCTTGTAGATGGTAAGCGCCAGGCGCAAGTCACGTGTTTGCGAGTCAGCGTAGTCGAGAACCGAGCCGTCAAGCCAGGAGGTGCTGTAGGAGAGCTGAGCTGTCAGGCTGCGGATGAAGGCAGCAGCGAGTTGTGGTCGGCGAGCGGGGAGGAGATAGGCTCGCAGGAGTAACTTGAGCAGCATATGCCACCATTGCTGGATACATGAGTCGTTTCCGAGGTGCATACCCACGACGTAGGAGAATTGGAACTCGCCAACGACGTCATCCGAATTCAGGTCGTTGTCGGTCGCATCAACGAGTGACAGGATGTATGTGGTCGCATCCGTAGCTTCGAGTGTTCGATCAGCGCCGGTGTTATCGGTTGTATATGTTTTGGACCGCTGGCCGAAGGTGAAGTTGAGTTCGCGAGCTTGGAGGAGAGGATTGGATATGGACTTGTCGAGCTCCATTTCTGCCGTCATGAGTATTGATCCTCTCACTCGGTCACCCGTGTGCACGGCCCAGTTATCAGAGTGTTGGCCCGTAACGCCGTTGAGAACATCCTCGGTGATCTTGCCGGTCAGCTGGTTCCAGATCCTGAGGTTGTTGTCCGAGGTGGCCTGCGACAACTCGCCCGTGGCAGCATTGACTGCGCTGGGGTCGTGATAAGGGACGAGCTTGGAGTGAATGGCGTCGAGGTTATCCGCCTGGATTCGTGCTTCGGCACGAGCAGAGTCACCCAGCACCTCATTGAACTTGTCCCACTGCATGACATGAACGGCATCAACGCCAGTGGCCATGATCCAAAAGCCACAGCGAGAGGAGAGTCCTCCTGGGTGAGCAACCCAGAAGAAATGCGGTCCTGGAGGCAAGTCCCTGACACCTCCGAAGTGCTTTGCAGTGAAAGACACCGAGTCGAATCCAACGGTGAAGACCTCGGGCAGGTCGAGGATGAGGACCACATCGCCGCCTCCCAAGTCGTGCGTCAACGGTTCCCAGGAAGAACTCGTATGTGACCTATACGAGCCATCAAGAGATGGTTTTCGGACAGAACCGCCAACATCAAGCTGTCCCGCGGGAGGGTCCAAGGGCGGGGGGCCATCATCGTCGTCTTCCTCCATGTGAGCTGGCTCAGTCGGTTGGTGCACATGTAGCGATCCAAGGGGATGCGATCCGAGGACCGAGACGGACTTGGCCGAGCTGCCGCCAGCAGACGAGTCGGAGTTTGATTTTGTGAGGCCCTTCCGTACGGGGAGCGAGGGAGGGGGGTCGCCGCCCTCCATGTCGGGGGGGAAGATGAAGGTTGATTGCCGCTATGTCCGTGAGAAAAGTATAGCCGAATATGAAGTGAATCCTTTGTAATGCGGCCTCTCGAGCCACGTTATTGGGTGACGTGAGTGATTGGATATGTGGTGTTGAAGTTGAGTTGGGAGGAGCATGACGATTCCAATGGCGGGGTAGGGAAAAAATTCATGGTAGGTGCAGTGCCCTCCGAGACAGGTTATGTAGGTAGGTAGATATGGATTTGTCGGAAATGCGACTAAAGACAATAGGAGGGTTCATTTTAAAGATTCTAAGGTATTTTTGGAGGCATTTGTTGAATTTATTTAACGTGGAGTATGTCGAGCAGTAATTTCGGTGCAAGGTCAACATCTTGAATTGACTCCGAGTTGCGGATAGTGAAGGTGAGGCTCACCAGATGACAGTTAACTATAGACCAAGCTCCCCTCGCCGAGTTCACAGCAGAGAGAATTAACAATGACATAATAGAGAGAGGTTAGTACACAGAACCTACGTACCTGACAATCCCGTCTGTCTCCATCAACTCTATCCCTCAAAGCCACGCGGACACAATGCACTCCCCCCAAGCCATCGGCTCATCCGTCCTGCGGCGCCCGACGAGTAACTCAGAAATCTACATCGTGCAGGCATGTCCACCTCGAATTTGGCACCGGGCTGAAATTAAATCGAATTTGCCTTTTTGACTGCAGTTTGCCAAACAAGATGTTGCCCAATCCTGCTGCCTTGCCGTTCTGAGCCGCATGTTGCCCACCCCCCCCCCTGCAAGCCTCTTCCGCAGGACGTTTATTCGGACGACAAGCCTCATCTTTCTCGGCCGATTGCTGTCCACCTCCAGGCTGGTTACTGAGACTCGGCTTGCACAATCTGCTGGAGAAGTGTAAAGGCACAAGTGCAAAACTGGGATGATTCGCGAGTACTTGATTAGTTGGTATCCTCGACATAGACTCTCTTCAGAGTTTCTACCTGGAAAAGGTTATCCGCCATACCAACGTTGTTGTTGCTCTGCTGCCGGATCTCCGAGCCGCACGTAAAAGAGCTCAGGCAAAACAGCAACCACAACGCCTGTTCCTCCCGCCATCCTCCCTCATAAACAAAACCTACCCTCAGATCTCAGATCCCGCCGTTGTTTTTTTGATCCTAGTCCCCCATCTACCGCAACTCCCCTCCCCCCACGCCCTCCCATCGTCCGTTCCTTTTCCCTGCAAATCCTACCATGCCGTAACCACAACGAGATGTAGCGGCCATCGACTAGAGCCAGATCAACGCCGCGGACGCCGTAGGCACGCCATGGATCCCACGTCCTCGGTCCTGGAGTTGTGTGCGTCTGTGTGCCGCGCCGTTATTTTCTTCAACGGGGTGGCCAAGGCTTGTGGCACCCCTGGGGGGCCCTGGTGGCTCGGGCCCGTCCGTCCGTGAACCGCGCCGTCGGGTTTCGGCTATCGACCGCGTGGGCATCTGGCTCGCTAGGCTCTGCTTGGGATGGCTCCTTTTTTTCTTTCAGGTTCATGTCAGATGATTGTTTTATGACGTGTGAATACCGTTGGCCAATGCACGGAAAAAGGTAAGTATTCTAAGGTTGCTGCACGAGTTGGGGTGTGGGCGGTGTCGTTGAAGTTTGTAGGTTGAGACAAAATCATCATAGTTTTCTTTGGGTCCTATTACAAACAGGCACTATGATGCCACAGTATGTAACGTCACAGGCACCAAAAATTCTATTTCATTAAATAACCGAAACCCAATCCTTCAGGGTCCAAAGGTGAGTTGCACATTCGGCAAAACACCCTAGGCACCTGACAACTTGGCAGCCTACCTAGTTAGTTCTCGTCTTCCCTCCCCCATTCCACCTACACCCCCTCCCAACCATGTGTGTGAGATGTGATTGTACAGTAGTCAGGCTTTCACGTCGCACAAAGAAAACTTGACTAAAATACGCCCCCCCGGGGGGAAAAAATAGTCTTTAGTATCACCTCACGTCCACGCCCGTCTCAGCCCAGCCCGAACTTTGGACACACCACGGGAAAAAGCCCCCACAAAGCGGCTCGGCCGAGAAACGCCGTCCCCCGCGTATGCACGTCTGCAAGACATCCATCTCTTTCCTCACCAAGAACAAGGAGTAAAAAAAAAAGGATAAAAAGGAAAGAAAAATACAAACCGAAAAAAGGAAGCACAAAAAGGGAAGGTGTTTCTGCACCATGTGAATTTCTGGTTTTGGCAACTGAAAGCAGACTAACTACCAACACACATTTCGTGCGCCCCCTTGGATACCTACCTGCCTGTACCTTACCTAGGGCCGCATACGCCGCCGCATGTCTCGCTGCCAGTATAAACCAGGCATCGCTGCTGCCGCTGTCTCTTTTTGGAACAAGGGACAAAAAGAGAGAAGCGGCTAAATTCTCCTAGCGCTGCAGTGCCCGGCCAGGACACCCCCTTGTCCATTCTCAACGGCGTCACACACACACACACACGCACTTGGGTTTATTCCCAATCGCTCCAAAGCACCGTCGCTTTGGTCTTGGTAAAGTTGGTTCCGTCTTTTAGTTTTTTTCGAGCTTACACGCCCCCCATGGTGCCTTGTCTCTTCTTTTCCCCCTTCGCCATCATCTGCATGCGTGTACTAGTTGATACCGAGAGATCGGATGGTCTGCATGCTGCGTCGGGCCGCTCGCTTCCCACGTGTGTGTCCTCCCGTCTCCGTCTCCCGTTCTACCAGTCACTCGGCTATAGTGTCTTTTCTTGAGATTCTACTACTTCACTGGTATCTTTTCTGTTTCGCATCTCCCGCCCCTTGTCCTTGTCTTTGCAGCAGGCCCAACTGTCTAACCCCAAGTGCCATGTTTTACATGGGCCGCACACGCATGCATGGCATGGAGTTGAACACACAGAGACCGTACGATATATGTGGGTTCATCTGTTTAAGATTCTTCAACCACGTTTTTCTCCTTCAAAATCCCAGTTGCAGATCCTCTCAAAGCCTAATCTAGCTTGCTTGCTCGCCCTTTCTTTTCCACCACGCACGCCCTCTCTCGCCAATCTCGTAGCCCCTACAAGTCCGTAAGTCCCAGGCAGACAAGAGATCTGTCAGACTACCCTCCTCCACTTTTTGGCGTTGCTTCGTTCCCCGTCGCCCAAGTGTGATCAGACCACCTTCGGGAAATCCTCACTACACAAGACCGTACAAACTACGCTTGCGCTAGCCCAGGCGCCTTGTCTTTGTGTTACCCGACCTTTCCTCACATTGCCATGCCCGCTGCCCATCCCCCCCCC
>JAVIXY010000163.1:18691-47272 GCA_033030565.1 Fusarium nematophilum
CCCTGGGCCTTGTTCTTTTCTTTTCACACCCAGACTATCTCGTAGCCGCCTTAGCGTCGGTTGCACAACCGCAACCTCAACCCACCCACCCCTTCTGTCCGGCTAAGGCCCTGCTGAGGCCCTGTGAGGCCTGGGCCGCGCCACCCATGCTTCCCCCCAGATCCAAGATTGCACATCGCCAATGTCTTAAACCCGCATCTTCCTGGAAGAGACGAACCAGGCTGACGGTTCAAAATCCCGGTAGACTGGAACCCCTTGTACTATGATTCCATGCCAAGACAACCACGCCGTTCACTCCCCGTACCGTCGACCTCATGCGTCTCTTCCTCTCCATGTACTTATAAATGGCTTGGCGATGGCTTCACCCAGGTTTACTTTCTCACACGCTTTCAAAACGAGTCCGTTTGCAACAAGACAAGTCGTTCTTTGCTATTGACCGATTCTTGACTGCCCAAAGGCACTCAATCTCACGAAATCTGCTCTCTTTCGAATCATCGAATTCCATCCACGTGCATCTATCTAATTCGGCCCTCCGCCGCCTCGCAAGGTATCACACCCAAGTCGCGCCTCCACAACTTCTTCAGACACATCCTCAACCCCACACCGTTCTACACCCAGACGATGCACAGCGGGAAAATCAAATGATCGAGCAGCCGTCCTCGAACTTCGTCACTGCACCTCCCAAATTCAGGTCCAAAAGTTGTCCAGTAAGGCATGCCTGTTCAGCATACTGCCATCGGTCCTTCTTAAATGCAGTTAACAATACCACGCCGGACCGCCAGTACCATCCCCCCCAACCAGCCACCGTATGCTCATCAAATAACAAGTGAAAATCGAAGAACTCCCCAACCCACTCTCTTGTCGGAAGGCGTGTATGCGTGGTAAACTCCAGAAAACCAAAAGAGGAAGAAAAAATGTTGAAGAGAAAAAGGAAAAAAAGAGTCCAGTCGATCAAACAGGAGTTCAGGTCGTCCGCAAGGCCCGAGGCGCTCTGAAACGCCAGCCGAGGGGCCACCCGAGTTAAGAAGCAAATGGGGAATTACCGGGCAAAGGAATCGTATGTGAGAACTCTCCATCCTCCCAAAAGGCCCGTCGCGTCGGCAAAGATCCACAAGAGGCCTTGACGGATGGTGAGCATGTGGATGCGACGGGAGTTCCAATATAGTACAGCGGGTATTCATTTTCCATCCTGACTTTTGGTGACTTTCCTCCTCTAGAGCCCTGATCCTTGCTTGGTCATCCTGCCTTAGTGGCTAGGGGGTTGTCCTCCATTTGCTAGGCCTGGTTAGTACATGCGCTTGTGAAGCGGCCATTCCAAGCCGCACGGGTATGCAAACTTACACTGGTAAGAGATGCCCTGGCTCGGCTGTGCATAAGGCGAGTGGGGTTGGTAGTTGGAATACATGTGGTTGTTGTAGTCAGGGAGCGGCTGCTGGGGAACTCCCGCGGATGGCGGCGGCGGGTACTGCGCAGGCTGGTATCCGATGGGAGGCAGCTGGACTGGTCGCGATCCGGGATAAGTCGAAGTCGGCGTGCCATCCGGGCCCTGAGGATCTGAGCCTCCATTCTGGGCAACAGCTGCAGCCGCCGCCTGGCGTTGCCGCTCCTCTTCAGCCTTGCGCTGGGCCTCTTCCTCCTTCTTCCTCTGCTTCCACTCCTTCCGAATCTCCTTGAACTCTACACACCGTTAGTCATGTCCTCCTCGACGCGTCTTTGAAATTTCCAGAACGCAGTTCTATTGGAAATCCGTAAATCTTCCAACTTACCCTCAGGAGTTCGCTTCTGACCGTGGGATTGCATCGTAACATGGGCGTTCAAGTGGTTTAGCGTGCCATAAGCCTTTTCGCAACCATTCCATCCGCACTTGTACATTCGCTCAATCTCCTCATACCGTCGACGGGGTCGCTTGTGCTGTTGCGCGCCAGGAATGGGGACAAACGAATAAACCTGTGAGTTCGATTAGTTTGCATGCTTCACAGCAAGGCGCTATCCAAGGCTGAATCAAAAAGTGCAATCAAGACTCGCCCAACCCAGTTACCACGTTCACCAGAACAAACAGTTTCGCGTGCACGTCACTTCCAGTCCCCTTCAGATTTCACATACCTGATTAGGCCTTGCCGGGGGGGGAGCCGAGGCAGGGTTCTGAGCATAAACAGGGTGACCTGGGGTCAGCGGTGCAGCACCATGCTGCCCATAGCCCGTCCAATCCGGCCGCGGCTGCGCATACATGTTGCTGCCGGGATGAGAGTAGCTGTGTGCCATGTCTGGGTTCGGCGCATAAGGTGAGTGCTGCCCATACGAGGCGTAAGTCGGACTCGGCGCGGCGATGGACGGATCTATAGGAACATCGTTGTCAGACTTGACCGGGTGGGCTTGATGGTTTCGCCCATCCTGCTGGGGCATTGACGGACTGTTCTGTTGTTGCGCCATACCTCCGCTGCTGGGGGCGCTGCTGGCTGGATGGTATGGACGCTGGATGTGCTCTGGAAAAGATCCTGATCGGGCTGATTGAGGATAGACACCGTACTCGGAGGTGGGAGTGGCCGAGGTCGAGTAGTTGACTTCCTGCTTGACCGGATATTGCGCAGCAGATGCGTGATCTGCCGTCGAACCTTCAGAATTGGTGTCGCCGAAGTTGCTTGGATAGGGCGATGGCAAACCTGACTGCGAGTACTCCGGGGCACTTCGTTCCATAGAGCTGGGAGAGTCGAGGAGCGTGTCTAAGGTCGCCTCGGATCCAAGTTTGGTGATGTTGGGTGAAGAATGCAGCGATGCGTGGTTGTCAACAAAAGTATGAGGTTGTTGTGTTGGCACCAGGAACATGCTCCAGCTCCACGGGATGAATGATGGAGGTGATGGCCGGCCAGGTTTAGCTTCCAAGCCCGCGTCAAGTTGGTGTTTGTCCGGCAACAGGGGAAAGGAGGTAATGGCTGAGCGCTTGCAAAAGAGACTTGCGGCGGCGCGCCGGTATATGTTGTTGGCGGCGGTAGTAGTAGCGCCTTTCGCGAGGCCAAGGGTTGGATTATGGTTAAGTGTGAGATGCGAGCACCTAGGCCGAGTCCTTGGGCGCGGATCTTGCTGGGGGGGGAGGGGGAGATGGGAATGGGGGGATGGAGCCAAGGCAAGGATAGTCTCGCTCGTCCGCGCGATCACAGAAGGTCGGGCTAACTTGTCGGTACTGCTTGGGGAGCGACACACTAATATAGTGCGATATTGAATCGGCCTGGTACAGGTGGGCGTCCAGAGTCCAAGAGGGTCTAGCGCATGAGCCCCGAGATGGACAAGGGTGTGCCTGGGTGTGCTAAAGTGTATCTTCACACGATACACTGACTCTTGTCTCTTCTGAGCGACTCAAGACTTTGCAGGGGTGGAAGGAGGGGGTGTGCGTGTGTCTGCGCGAGAAAGCTTCTGTAATGACGGAGACGTCGAGCGGGTGCGGGACCGAAAGAATTTTATAGGGTCCCAAGGGGAGAGAATGAATGACGAGTGATGGACAGGATGCGATCCTCCGCAACCTGGGGGCGAAAGGGTGTCTTTGGTGGGACCAACCAGCACGGAGCCTGTGCGCGAACGTGCTTTTGTCGACACTCAAAGAAGTCCAAGGGGGGAAATGCCTTGTCTGCCTGGTAAACGGTTGATGATGTTTGCTGGGGGCTGGAAGATGCCGACTACCTCGAGTTGATGCGAGACGACGTGAAATGGAACTGGCCAGCCCAACCCAGTGCAGTGGCAGTGGGATTCTGCGCTTATCGAATGTGTGGATAGCGTGGGCTGGTTTGAAAGAGGGGCGTGCGAGTTCGCGCAAGCAAATGAATCCCAAGTCGGGGTATTTCCGTCGTAGCGCGAGGATGATGGGACTTAGTTCACAGGCCAGAGAATCTGCTGGGTGGTGGTCGATCGTTCTGCCGAGGGGACCCCACGTCGACCGGTGCCGGATCTGCCGCTGACTCGTGCCTCTTGAGCGAAAGCGGCGAGCAATTACGAGAAGACTGTCCAGCCCAGGGAGCAAAGGGGGTGCGACGAGAGGGAAGAGGCCAGCGATTGAATGAAGCGGCGAAGGAGAGGCGAGGTGAAAGTGGAGGTGAAAAAAAAACGGGAGGGCCACGGGCTGGTGACTGCGTTTTTTCTGCCTCTGGCTAGACAAGAAATTTGACGGCCAGGTGTGAAGGAGCAGACGAACGGGAAACCCTTGTCCCCTGTCAACCTACTGCGTCCTGCGACCTGCTGGCTGGGTGGTGGTGGTGGTGGTCTCTGCTCTCATCAATCTCCCCTGGCCGGGTTCATCACACACACGACTTGAAAATTGTGGCGGAGGGTGCAGCAATCATGGGCGCTCGCAAGGGAAAGAAAAAAAAGTGGCCATTGCAGTGCAAGGTGTGTCAGTCCCGTGAATGTCATCTGATGTAATAAATGCGCCCTGCTTGTCGTTGCTTCGTGTTGTTGCGTCGGTCCTCCCGCTTCGGTGAGTCTCGTTGAATGCTGGGTGCGTCCAGTCCTCCGGAGAGGTACGACGTTCAAAGCACGACTGCAGCGCGACCTGCGAGGACCATCACGAAGCCGGCACAGTGGTGAAGGTGACCAGGGGGGGGAGAACAAGGGGTGTGGCCGCCGCGTGCCCTGGGCTCCTCTTCCCAAAGTCCCACCCAGCGAACGACCCCGACCCCGTAATGGGTGAAGGGCTCACGGAATGACCACGGCGGGAGGTCTCCTCCACAGGATACAGTGCGTAGACCAAATCCCTGAACTCCGGCAGCAGATCTGCGGCCTTTTCCAGGACCAAGCCCAATCAGAAACCAAAGTGGCTGGTTCCACTGTCAAGGAGGCGTCCGGATGCCTGGGATGAATGCAGCTCGGGGGCTTGGCTCAAGGTCCCCAAAGAGGGGCTAGGCAGGTTAGTTGCCGATTTTCCAGCTTGTCAACTTGGTGCCAATGAGCAGGTCATCGATGAGAGAGAGTACGGGGGGTCCTCGGGTGCGCGGATTGCCACGGGCTCAAGGGACGCCGATGGAGGAGAGAGATTGCGAGAGTCCCCTTGTGACCTAGACTGACTCAGGCCAGGATACCGAGACCTGGGCCGGGCAAGGTATGTTGAGGCCTCAGAACGTGGCGGCGAGACCGCGAGGGTGTGAAAGAGCCCGGCGTAGTGGTTCCCAGCAAGCGCTAGTCGCAGTTGCGGGCGCGAACCGGGCTCGATGATGGATCAGAATATTCTCCGCGACACAATTGTGTAACGAACGGTTTGCTGCGCAACCCACGCCGGTCTGTGCCTGATGAACCGGCTCGTTGCGAGGTGCCAATGTGGAATCTGTGGAATCGACGAGTGTTGACGTGCATGGGCATCTAAATCTCTTGATGCCGGCGCCGTTAGCCGGGTCAAGTCCCCGTATCCGCCTCTGTCAAGTTGGCTTCAAGGGGGCTGCAGCGCATGGTCCCAATTCAGCCCTAGAGGTGGTCACTCAGACTGAAGTCGACGGGCGCTATGTGATCCGGTCCTCGGGGAAGGGTGAAACGGTGCTAGAACAAGAGCCTGCGCCGCCGGGTCAGCATCGAGTTGGCAATCATCACGGGCGTACCAATTCCGTGCTTGCGCTCTGTGACGGCCTTGGCTGGGAAGTCATGGTGGAAGCGACCGCGACATGTCCCTATGCCCATTCGTGTACGCTGCTGGTGGGAGAACACTTGAGGAAGGGAGCACAGATGGTCCTGGGTCCTCAAATAGATCCAAAAGGCCAAAAGGCCACCTCACACCGTACGTACCCAATTCTATTCTTTACTGCGCGTGTGTAACTCAATGCTCAACATATGTGCCCTCGATCCACCAGGAAGCGTTGGCGAGAACTTTCCTACAAGTCGCGTGTCGCGTCGCGTTCTCTGTGCAGAGATGAAGTGAATAAGTTGATTAGAGTTAGTCGTGCATCTTCAGCTACCTACCTACCTACCTAGGTAAGTAAGTACGCAGGCAGTAGGTAGGTAGGCAGGTGATTCTTCGTTCCTTCCTCCGACAATGACGAACTGCTTGGTTGGTTGTGCAAATGTCGGAAGGAGCGCCCGTAACACTTGACTCGGCCAGAAAAGCATTCCCCGGACTTCGTCGTCTCATTCGCACCAACAACCCTGCTGATAGGGAGTATCATTACTCAAAAACTGTATCGCAGGCTCCAGCCTCCCGAGCCTTTCGCATCGAGGCTTGTTTCGCCACTCTTTTCGTCCATAGCCTTGTACGGCATCGCCAATAGGTGCCGCTTCTTGGCTTCTCCGGCTTTGATTGATCTGTTCCCCCGTTCCAGCACCCCGGCACTGTTGACGCCTTTCTGGTCGAATGATCGGTGCTGGAGTTTCTAGGGCCAAAACAAGATCTCAAGCGACCCGAATATCTGGGATGAACTAAAGGGGGCTTAAGATGCCCCAAAGAGGCACAGCCGGCGGATCGTTGGTGACTACCTAAGGTAATTTGTGGACTACCTTACCTTAGCCAGGCACCTTACTGACCCGTTCGTCAGCCTAGGACGACGCATCGACTTTTTGCCGCATCAAACCAATGCCCTTTCACGCCTAATCCAGATCGCAAACACTCCTTCCTCGCAACGCTTGTCAATCACGCCGCACCGCGTCTCAATGCATCAACACGGTGTCTGACAACATGCAGATGCCTCAGGTGGTGAACCAATCGATGACCAGCATGGCCCAACCAGGCATGAATTGGGCGGCAAGCCCAAAATGATGCAAGGTGTGCAGGGAGAGCTCGGGCGAAGAATACCGTCGCCTATCAACGGTGTCCGGGGGTTGCAAGGCTGGCGCCGATATCAAGCATCAGGGTCATCAGACCCAAGCTGTTCTGGCATCGCATCAACCTTGACCGCATCATCTCCGCCCTGGACCCTCTGCAGATGCAGTATGATGCAGTTGCTGTCGCACAATCGAATGGAAGCACTCAAGAAGGCTCCACGTGTTGACTTGACTCTGTGCTCCCTTGGAGATTTCGCAAGACACTCTCGAGTGTTGCTCACGTGGAGTATCCACTGATGCGCAATCCATGCCGATTCTAGCCCTTTGTGGTCCAGTGGCTGGGCCCCTGTGCAACTCCCGCGAATAGCAACTCTTCCGCGACATCAACGGAGCAGCAGAGGCAGGGTCGTCCACCGCTCAACCAGCCAGTCCAGGCCGTTAGCTGGAGGTTCGGATGGGGGCCAGATTCGAGTCGCGTCTTTGAGACGCTGATCCTTCCGGGGCACTGTGTTGAGCTGTGCCCACACCTTCAAAGAGGATGTCAACCACCATAATTCGTCTGTGCGCGTTGATATGCGGGCGGAATTGCTTTTCATTTCCTTCTTGGCATGCATGCAGGACCTCAATATTCCAGTGCCCAAGCCGTCGAACCTCGCTTTTGGCATTCTCAGGGGCTCTCTGTCCAAGGATTTCAGCAGTTTTCTTCTGAATTGCCCAACTATGAAAGGGTGCGTCCCAACTCGTCATCAGGGCCGCATCCCTGGATCAATCCTTCAAGACGACCGTGTCCGAGATCGCCTTGCGGGGGGGCTAGAGTGCCCCAGTGGCGCGTTTAGCCAGATGCAAGTCGACACGCTCGTGGAGGGTACCTTGTCATGTAACAAGTGCACTGTATCTCAACCTCAGGCATTCGGCAGAGCTACCTGTGGGTTGGGATGTGAACAGGCATGCCCTGACTCGCCTCTACAATCACCATCTCCGCCCACGCGCCAGTCCTCTTTTGATCTTAGGCCGAGCTGAGGGGGGCTTTGGTCTATCAGAGCACTGGATGTCTGAAGGGCACTTCTGCGAGATGCTTCACTGCCCAGCCCAAGACCGGAGAATACCCCCAAGTCCCCAAGTGACTGCCGGGTTAAAGTGCCACATCAAGATGCAGTTATTGGAAGGCTCATTGCCTGAGAGGTTCGGGTTTCAGAACCACAACCCCTCCCCTTTTTTTTCCTGGTTGAATGCAACCCTCTTCAAGGTCATCGTCCTGACCGCCTTCTCAATGCATCCACCAAACATCCAATGACACAGAGCGAGCTCGTGGATGAACAAGATAAAGCATGCCTGGTTTCTTTTGCGGCATATTACTTTGTACATGGGAGTCATGGGTCCGCAGAGGATGGGATGGAGAAGCATCATTGACAGTGCACCCAGCCAATTCTACAGGGGAGTTGTTGTCCAGGCCTGCTCAGGATCCGTAATCAACAGCACAACAAGAAAGGTCTGGTCCACAACAGAGCAGACACGCCACAGGAGAAAGGCATTCTGACTCTGGTCACTGTTGTCTGTTTCGACCCACAGCTTTCCATGGATAATTCATGGCTGATTTGATCTGCCGCCACAGACCACAGGCCAACACCGGATTTGGCGCCGTGTCCGTACCTTTTTGTATCTCGGAACGACAAAATTCGATTGCTATTGACTGTTCAGCTGTCGGCTTCATTAGCAGCTTCACTGAGCAATTCTGAGGCTCGCACCAAAAATGATACCAGCCCACCGGGAATCAGCACCAAGCGCAGTGTGGCTCTGGCCTTTCGGCTAACTGGAAGAGGACAAACCGTGATGCAAAGCCCTAATAGCGCGGGCGTGAGTCTAGAAGCAGTCGGAACCCCGGCCCTCAAGTCCCCACCCAAGCTGGAGAAAGGAGTGTGGTGGTCGACGTGTTTTCTTGGTCAACCCAAAGACAAACTCGAACCAAATGTCGTTAATCTCGTTGGCCGACAAGATCTGAAGAACGAGATGGGCCGAACTGACGAGCAATATTTGAGCGAGTAAGAGCCGACAGGAAGAAAATCGGATGAGGATTACCCCAATCAGGAAGTTCACCAGCGTTCTGCTTAACATCTTTGCAGTCCACTTTCATGAATCCCAGACTTGTGGTACCTGGTTTGGGCGAACGTTGGCCTCGCCTTCTCACCCCTCGAGAATTTCAAAAAAAAAAAAAAAAAAAAAAAAAAAAAAAAAAGATCGACAGGATAGCTGCCGATAGCAGGCGAGAAAAGACTGTGGGGTGCCGAGCAGACAAGCTAACTCTTCAACACCCGGAGGCAGCCACCCGGCTACGGTTTCGTCGTCATTCCAAGAGCAAATGCATATAATCAGATGGTCAATTGCTCGCTACCACGGGACCCGCCAAGTGCCTCTCTGGCACTGAACTGAGGGAGCTTGGGTCATGGAGGATGGCATCTTCCGTTCTCCTGTTGGACAACGCCGTTGGTATTTCGGTGATCCAGGCATCCCGATGTTCGGTCGTGTCCTTGATCAGAGACTCGGCGTGCACGTTCACCGTTCTCTGTCCGCAGTGCGCCAGTGTCACACAGATACCGACATCTCGGAAGCTCAACAAGCCGGACCATATCCACTCTTTCCCAAGGGGAAAAAACCGCACCACACCTCCTAATGGCCACTGTGGCTAGCGTCGTTTCGTGGGCCCTAGCTCCAAGTCTCCAGCACAGACATGAGCTTGAACCTCAAGGCTCATGAGTCGGTGGATGTCACTTGCATCCAGGAACGTGTGAGGCTACAGCAAGCCATGAACCGTGACGGTGGCCGGCAGTCAGGTTAGCCTGCGTCGACGGTGTCTTTCATCCCCAGCAAACGGTTGGACTAGCCAAAAGCCGGGACGGCCGCGATCTCAGGGCTTCCCGTGGTCCTGGGAATCTCCCGCACATCGGTCCCCCTTGTCTTGTGCTACCCGAGGGTCCCCCTTGGGTCGACGTTCACTTTGCCATGGAAGAAGTCATCCTTTGGAAAGCTGCGAATACTGCCCGATTGAAGAGCACGAGCAAACTGGGCCAGGTGACCAGTCATCTCGCTGATCTACGGGCCAATCTCACTTCCTCTGTGTGCTGGATTGGCCCCACCGCCCGGCGAGGACATCCAGATCTTGGTGGGCTGAGAGACGCTAGCGATCTGCAGAACGGTGGGCGCAAACAGCCAGACGACTCAGCTCATTAGCGCAAATCGGCCAAGTTGAATTGGGCACGGTGGGACTGGGGAATGCGCACTTGGGTGTTAAGAGCTAAGCGCCCACCTAAAGACTGGGGTCAATTGCCTGGCCTGGCTTCCTGCTTGGAAAGTCGGGAGCCATTCATACTTGACGAGAAGCGTGGTTGGTCCCTTTTCTCCTCGGCAGTCGCCGGAACGAAAGAAAAAAAAAAAAAAAAAAAAACCCTGAGCGCAGAGATGATACCTCGGCACCGAACTGAGTCGACGTTGTAGGAGGCATTCCAATTTCCATGATGGATAGCTGGCCTCTGTACGAAGGTACTCCGTACTCATCATGGAGAGAGATCATGAGCAGCTTCATTTCAAAGGGCAGGACGGGGATCTGCGGCCTGATGGTTCTGGAACTTAGAGGCTGAAAACAGAACGACACCTTCCTGAAGAGGCACATCTTCAGCTAAGGCTGCCTCGTCCAGATGACGCTCGGGGGATAATGCCTCCTGGCTTGTGCTCAATTCTCAACTGTTAGCACTCAAAGCCCCTGAGTTGGGCAGGACGGATGGCAACAAGTTTGGCTTGGATGAACAGAGGAGCCCAGGGCCAACACATGGGGTTCTAGCGCGGCAGCCGCTTCAACCCCCATGATTCCCAGCCACACAGCGCGGCTTCAAGTTGTTCCCTGATTGCACCGCTTCAAACCCCCAGGTTGACGAGCTACAACACTACGATCGACGTGTGTTTGCACAGGCATGCTGGGGCCATCCCACGCTCCCACTCGTTCCCAGGACATGGGTTGAAAACCCAACCCATCCCCAACCTTGTTGCTTACTGCACTGGCACTGCAAGTCCAGAGAAGAGGGGCGCCTAACTTTTCCGGGTTCGTTCGGCATCTAGTCGAACTTGGAAATTGCGGAGCGGGCATCTGGGATATGTAAAAGTCGGGAGGGAGATGAGACTCAGGGCGAGACATCGCGATGCCGACGGCAGTATCCATCCGGCACCTCCATCCGCCACCGACGTAATCCTCAACGAGCACTGAATCGCATGTTTGGGCTTGCTCATGGGCTGTGAACGCAGGAGACATTGTTATTGGAAAG
Organism: Fusarium nematophilum; assembly: GCA_033030565.1. NCBI lineage: Eukaryota > Fungi > Ascomycota > Sordariomycetes > Hypocreales > Nectriaceae > Fusarium > Fusarium nematophilum. The sequence goes on from JAVIXY010000163.1 coordinate 29,728, forward strand.
GTCCCGCGCCGAGACGACGTCTGCAGGACTTGGTCTGAAGCTCAGACTCCACCCAACAACGACGCGGCGGCCGCGAGACGGCTGGGCTTGCTGGGCCACTCCCAGAAGCATGGGGCTCTTCAGGAGGTGGAACTCTCTCCTCCCTAGTACCCGGAACCGCAGCAGCAACAAGGAGTCCCCCGTCTTAGCGTCCCCGTGATAGTTCACTTCACGACAGCAAGGCCTACCTTCGCAGGAGCTGTCGACCAGGCTATCGCGGCTCGCTTGTGCGCTCGGCGGCCACCCGAATTTTCCCCTTTGCACACGCGCCGACGTATCAAGCGCCCAAAATCTACTAACGTCAAAAAGAAGCATTTACTCTAGCGGCCAGCCCTGACGGTCCTCCTAAGCTTGGTAGCAGTGACGTAGCTCACTACTGGCTCGACAGAAGATATCCTGCTGCTGAGTCAAGAAACTTTTCTCCAGGGGGGTTCTTTCAGGAGGGCCCTCGGGGAGGCGGAAGATTCCCAGACGACGGGTCAATTGTCAATGGTGGCCGGTGACATCCAGGAGATTTCATGACTGGGTGCTCGATCAGCCTGCTCATGGGAAAATCAGAAAGAGGGGCGCTCGTTCGGCGAACATTCTGGTCAATGAATTCCCCTCCCCCAGCAGAAGGGAACAGATGGCGACGAAATATTATACAGCGCACTCGCACAATTGACACAGGGGCGATGGAAAGGAGAGCACGGATTCGCATCTGCCATGTCTGTCTCAGTTTGGGACTCGCCGCGGCGTGCATTAGATGGGACTGTCAGATGTCACATTGTTTAGACATCAACCGATGACGGTCAGAGTGAGATCAAGTACGACATAAACACGATAAGACACGACAAAACACCAGACGTGACGACACGAGACGATTCGATGCAGCGCGACACGACCTGACTGCGCGCGTGTGGCCAAGGTGTCGTCGCGTCTGGAGAGGGCGTAGCTCCAAGGCCATGGGTCTTGACTATGGAATCATCATGGAGCATGGAGCATGGGGCACCCAAACTTTGCAGGGGAGCCTGGAAACATGGAAACACTTGACGAGGGGGCGATGGCCAGGAGTCGATTCAGCTCCGTGGTATTGCTCAATCCCTCCAATATTGGCACCAGGCCAGGCATTTCTCATCAAGCTCTGCTGCGCATTCCTGAGGCCCAAAAGAGGGCTTCACCGTCTTGCATCTTGAGCCCTGCATCTAATCTTGGTCCGTTTCCCCTCTATGTACGAAGTACTCTCCTCCGTTGCTCCTTTTTACTCCCCTCTTGGATGGAACCCCATCGCTTGTGATGTCCAATCGAGTGCAGCATTGGATTTAGTGGTCATTTCCCCCCTGCCACACAAGCAGTTCCAAGGCAGTCCCAGCATTTTTTAGGTGGCGGGTTTTCCTTTCTTTTCTTCCTCGCTTGTAGGGTGAGAACCTGGAGAGGAGGCATGCTTTCTTGTTGACCCTCTCGTTTCCTTCTCTCTTCTCGAGTTGTTCTTCGCCTTGAACTTCTCGTGTGCGAGGGCTAGTCCCGCCTCCGAATATTTTCGGTCGCCTATTGAGTTCATTGGGCCTTGCACCAGCGACGGGCGATGGCAAACATCGCCAGGGTTGCCGTCAACCCCCTGAGAAGGTGAAAACTGGCACGATGTCTTCGGAACCATGGTCAGGATGGGAGGGGCGACCCCGGATGCTGATGTTCTAGGTCCCTTTCAAGGTGTGTTTGACGAGGGAGGGCGAAGAAAAAAAAAAGGACGGTTCTGGAACTCCAGGTTTAGCTCGCCCGGGGTTAGGTTAGGTCGAGAATCGGCGAAACCGTGTTTGGTCAGCATTCACTAAGTCACCCAAGTCAACTCTTCCGAGTCCAGCAGTCAAGATGGCGCTATTGTCATCGTCTCTTGGGCCAGGAGGATGTCATCGAGGGCCAGAATTCCTTCCGCGTCGCCTGTGAATTTCAATCGATATTAGGATAGTCCCGGGGATACGCGCACCTCCATCTCGCGACCGCCGGCCATCCTCATCTCCAACCCATCCATTCCTTGGCCGAGAGATAAGGCGGGTCGCGCCGATCTCGATCGCGAACCAGCTCAAGACTCTACCCTGTAGTCTCGTCGCTGTCGCTGGGTGGACGTGAAATTTCCAGGCAATACATGGCCGATGAGGCCCTGTTCGTCTGGCTGATGCTTGTGCGACCCTGGTCGATGCGAGAGTGCCTCGTCGTTGTACCCTACTAGTTGCTTTGATATTTGCTTCCCCAACGGAGCTTCGATCGCGCTTCCGACAGCTTCATGCCGCAGCTTGATGAAACTCGAATAACGCCGTTTATACCCGGGATGCACAACAATGCAGTCTGTTGAGCTGCGGCATTCTCGTCTATGGCTCATGCGTTGTTGTCGTCAACATGGCCACTTCATGGTGCGTCTTCCATAATCTTTACGCTGCTATCCATCGATATACAAAGACATGTCATGTCTCAATCGGAAATGATCCAAGGGCTCGCCGCCTCGAGGGTCTTTTGGTCTCGCCCGAATTTACCATGGCTTTCACCGTCGAGTCGGGTGCTGGGAAGTTGGTTCACGGCGACGACAAGCCCAGAGCTCCTTTTGAATATCAGTCGACGATGAAGCAGGCAAACACCCGTGCTCGAAATTGGTTGTCCATCGCACATATCGTGCAGCAGCTTCACACGCCCAGACAAACGAAGAGCAATGGCGAAAGCCCGGCAGGTTCACGAGGAAACTAGCGCTCCGGTGTCACTCACATGCGCTGTGGTCCGGGTGAGGTAAAACCAGAGCAGACATGCAACACTCTGATCGGACATGTCATTAGGGTGTCAATGCCGGCTACATGTAGCAGAAGGAGTCTAGATGACTGGCATATCTGCCCCCGAGGAAGAAGCTACTGGATGTGCCATCTCGAAATGTGACCTCATGAGCTACGATGTTCACTCACGAGCAGGTTGCCTGGGGATCCAACACCAAGGCGAGATCCATTCCTGACCCCAGGGACTTGGTCTATCTCTTGAGCGAACCGGGGGGCAAAGTCACGAGCATGGTCCTGGCATCTGGTAGACTGCCTGTCCTGAGAAATACCATCTACCAAACATGCTGGCTCTCTTGATATTGGGGCCGACTTCACCAGAATGCCGAGGATTGCCGATTGATGGCCATCCCCTGCCAAGACAAAGAAGAGGATACCCATGATCCCGTCTCGCCCCAGGCACCATAAACCATCCCCTGTCTGTCGTCAACGCCGCTGCGACTGTTTGCGAAGAAGCGGAACTCGACCATTCAGTCCGGGACAGTGAACTAGGCCACCAGGGGAGGCACAATTTGCCCACTCCCGAGTCTCAAGACGCGGGGAATCTTTCCGACGTCCAGGGCCACCCGGAGGGACAAAACCCGTGCTCATCAATGCTAAAGCTCTGCTGCCCCTGATGTGGATTCAGCCCAGCCCAACCCCTCTCCCAAAAGAAGACGCGATGCAACAAGATCCAAGGACCTAGATCAGCCTAAACAGCTCGACAATTCCGTTCCCAAGCAGAAGAGGCAGTGACAGACTCTCGTCGAGCTACTGGACGCCAGTGGGGAGTGGCCATCACGTCGGCGGGGATGGGTTCACCGCATGATATTGCTTGACCCATTGACCGTGCCTCAAGTTGTCTGTCCTTACTACGTATGCATCTAGATGATGTTAAAGGGGAAATGTCTGTGGCATAGAGAGCCGAGGACCTGGAGACGCCAGAACATCCATAGCGGTGAGTGGAGGACGCCTAAGAAGGAGCCTAAAGGGGGGGAGGGGGGAGATCGCTGCTCCCACATTGGAGCCTGGATACAGGAGTTTACCCAAGGGGGTGCCTTGCAGCGTGCGATGGGAGCAGGAGACACATGAGCCGTCGGGGAACCAGAATTTGGCGCATCGGCGGTGACCCCTAGGTCAAGCCATGTTTGCAGCGGCTGTCATCGCCCACGGAGAAGTGTGTCAACCGTCGATCTTGAAAACACCAATGCCGATCCGACATTAGCACGGGGAGATCATCACATGCATTAGAGGTGCCTTTTAGACACTAGGGAAACCACACCCTTAGCGTCCAGATAACGAGACCAACTTGAGATGAAATGGGCCATCTGGGCCAAAGCGGCGTCAACAAGTTTCCCCTGAACTCCAGACAGGAGAGAGAGCCACTGAAAGTTAGCTGAAAGAAACCCAATTAGACCGAAATATCAGGCACGGATCGAGCCGCTGGGTTGTGTGGGCTAACCCCTAAATCCACAGGCCTCGTGATGCTGTTGAGTCAGTATCTATCGAGTCAGTCACTCAAAATGTCTGGCGTGTTCAGCTCATTCATAGAGATGCCCAAGCGGTTCGGCAACATCTCTCTACCCACGGTGGGCAGGCGAGTCATATCCCTCGGACAGAACCGAAAGCTTGGTAGATCCATTTCAAAGATGGATCGACGGGCATGGAGCACACAAGCCAACAACAGTCCGTCCAGTAAACGAGATGCAGAGTGGATGGACACAGGGGCTGACCGACAAATCACATACAATATCCGGAACATCAACACAAGTGCTGGTTGGGCTCTGCCATTTTAATCAACTACAATAGTCTATTTGAACATTCGCCGCTCCAATCTGTTCGAGATTGTCATCGACCCTCGTCAAGGTAGGCCTCCAATACGAAATGTTTCCCCAAACATCCGTTGAGTGTTTCTCATGCCACCCAAATCAATATCGTCATCCCAATCTAGAGCCATTACTTTGAGGAACAAAGAAAACAAGAAAGCGAAAAATGCCACGAGTAATGCGTCACCAAATTGGTCCGCAGGCAAAACCGTAATCCAGACTCGAAAAACCTCGAGTCAAAGTCTAGTCGAACCACCTTGCCTCTAACAAACAAACGCCGTGTCATGTACTTTTATGAATCCGGGGATCCCAAGATGCCGCATCATAAAACGAGCCGTTGGCCTTCAGATGGAAAGCCCTCTTACCATCGACGGTTACCGATGGGCATGTTGTTGGCGTTGGCTGGAGGTCGAGTCAGCTCGATAGGCGTCTTTGCTGCTTCAGCGTCGGCGATACCCACCTCTACCACCGCCGCGGCCACGTCCCCCCCATCCGCCGTAGCCACGACCGCCGCCGCCGCCGTAGCGAGTCATCTCGGCGAGACGCGGGTCGATCTGTTGCTTGGCCTCCTGGAGAACATTGACTAGATCACGGGCCTGCTTCTGGTCTGGAAAACGGGTTGTCAGCACTTGTGTCGATGGTTGCACCAAGCAGAGGAAAGGAGACTCACTATCAGTGGTAAAGAAGGTAATGGCGGTACCGTTGGCACCGGCACGACCGGTACGACCAATTCGGTGAATGTAGTCCTCCGAGTTGTTGGGGTAGTCGTAGTTCAACACGTGAGTGATGTTGCGCACGTCTTTAGCAAGAATGGTTAGCAGGCGAAGAAGGGTTTGTATAGCAACGTTCCAGCGCGGGAGGTGAAGGTGGATAGCTAAGCATATTGGCAAAGGCCATCTGTACTTCACTCCTGGCGGAAATGGGGCAATCCAAGTGCGTCAAATGCCATCCTGGGATATGCGGTCACCGGGTCCTCGGGACAAGAAGCCTTGGCCAGCAGCTTGATCAGGGCAAGGAATGCCACCTCCACACTCGTACCACGGAAGCGAGAACGGTACAAGAGTGGACACACGAGTATAGCAGAGCAAAGGCTACACAACGGATCAAGACCCCGTTGGTTGAGAACCAAGTGGACACGATGGGTAATCAGGCAGATTCGCACAGTCAAGAGAGCCCCTAAACACGAGAGTAAAGTACAGCAAGTGTTTTTGCTGGAAGTTGCCATGAGGGATGGGGAGGGGGAGGGGGATACTTACCAATACCACGCGAGGCCACGTCGGTGGCCACCATGATGGGGGATTTTCCGGTCTTGAACTGGTCGAGGACCCAGTCACGCTCGTTCTGCTGCTTGTCGCCGTGGATAGCTGAGGGGAGTCAGTGATAGCTCTAGTTAGAAGCACCAGATAAAATACTCACAAAGGGCGGGCCAGCCATCTTGGCGGAGGAATCGAGTGATGTCGTCGGCGATACGCTTGGTGCCAACGAAGATGAGGATCTTGTTCTCCTTGTTCTCCATGACCTTCTCGAGATGCTTGATCATGCGATCCCGCTTCTCCATGTCGGTGACGACCTCGACAATCTGGGTAATTCGGTGGTTCGCGGCAAGATCCATGGAACCAATGTTGACCTGGATGAAGTCCTGGAGGAAGTCGGAAGCAAGGGCGCGAACCTCCTTGGGCCAGGTAGCAGACCACATCAGGGTCTGTCGGTCAGGTCGGATCTGGCCGATGATCTTGCGAATCTGGGGCTCGAAACCCATGTCCAGCATACGATCAGCCTCGTCAAGCACAAGATAGGTGACACGACGAAGGTTGGTCTTGCCAGCCTCAAGCATGTCGATCAGACGGCCGGGAGTGGCAATGCAGACCTCGACTCCCCTGGAGAGATCTCGGATCTGAGGTCCCTTGGGAACACCACCGTAGACACAGGTGTTTCGGATGCGGGACGATTTTCCGAACTTGGTGATCTCCTGTTGAATTTGAACGGCAAGCTCACGAGTGGGAGCGAGGACGAGGACGATGGGGCCATCGCCGGGGGCAAGCAGAGGCTGGGCGTTGATGTGGACGATAGAGGGAAGGCAGTAGGTAAGAGTCTTGCCGGAACCAGTCTCGGCAATGCCGACGACATCGCGACCGGAGAGGGCCATGGGCCAGCCCTGGGATTGAATGGCAGTGGGAGCGGGGAAACCCTGGGCCTTGACGGCGTCCATGACATATCGGGGGAAACCAGCCTCGTCGAAGGTCTCGACGGGCTTGGGGACGTCCTTGCCGGCAATCGTCATCTGGTGCTTGCGGCGGAAGGCCTCTACCTCGGCATCAGATCGGGTCGCGACATCGGTGTGCTCCTTGTAGAAGGACTTCTCGAACTTGGGCAGGGTAGCAACATCTGGTAAAACGTTAGAAAGAGAAGGACGCATCAAATGACGATGAGAGCACATACCCCACTCTTGCTGCTTGAGGCCAGCGCCGAGGGCGCCCATGCGGTCGCCGCCGCCGCCGCCTCCATAACCACCACCACCGTAACCACCACCACCATAACCACCGCCGCCGCCGCCGTAACCATTGCCGTTGCCGTATCCGTTGCTTCGGCTGCGTGTGTTGTTAGCAAATACTCGATGAAAGACGCAATGGGGGGGCGGTGGTTGATGGCCAGAGCTGCAGCCGCTTGCAAGGCAGCCACGTCTCCAGCCTAACCACCGAGGTGCGCGCAAACCACAAGAAAAGAAAATATCGACTCACCCTCCTCCATAGCCGCCGCCGCCGCCGTAGCCATTGCGCTCACCGCGATCGCTTCGATCACGGCCGTAACCACCACCGCCGTAGCCGCCGCGACCACCGTCACGGCCACCGTCGCCGTATCCGCCGCCTTCGTAGCCAGACATGGTGTTGGGAAGGGAAGGGTGAGACGGTCTGGTATGAAATGGAGCCGTCGCGAAATGGAGAGGAAAGGACTAAGGGACAAAGAGAGTCGTAGTAAACACCAAGTAAACTCTCGCAGTAACGAGATTTTCCCTCTGGAAGATGAAAGGAGTGCGCGCCTGAGGGTTGGGGGATGATGGCAGAGGGAAAAGGGATGTGAGGATGGGTGAAAGGTTTAAGAGTGAGCCTGCGATTCCTTCGCGCCTGGTTTATTTTTTTTTCCTTAGCGGCAAAAAAAAAAAAAGTTGCTACTTGCGCCTTGCGGCAGGTCCGTTCGGTGGGTCCGTGAAAGGATTCTGATTGGAAAACCAGCGAGAGTCTCGGAGGCCTTCAGTTGCTGACGTAACCAGTCACGGGGCTCCGGTTCAAAGTCGCCTACCCTGCACTTTTATCCTCGACTTCAGTGGACTCGGAAATATGTGCCTTCCGAGTCGAGTTTCCGACCAGGTAGGTTATGTTCTTGTGGTGTTTTTGGAAAGCGTTCGTATTAGAGATCGAAGGGTTTAAGACGCCGTGTTGGTGTTTGTTGGTGGTGCGTTGATTATTTTATATGGACAGGCTGGGCATTAGCCTTCTCCCTTCACCCTGATATTTGCCTCGTCAACCAGTACCTATATCTCCCTTGTTAAAATAATCGCAATCCAAGGCTAACTAAGCTTGCATCGGCTGAAAGACGACTCAGACATTCGCTTCTCAGAAGCCCCGTCACACGGAAAATGGATCGCTCCTGGACCCCCAGTACTCTTTGTCGTGGCATGTTGGAACCTGTCTTTGAACTAGGTCGTAGAATGGTGTGATCAGACCACCAAAGACACCTTGATTGAAAATAGAGTCTTTGTTCCTTGCTCTACTCATCCATTTGCTCTCTCTTCAACATGGCATCCAACGCCTCCTCCAGTGCCCCCCTAAACGCCTGCACAAACCCCCAGCAATCCCCAAAGGTGTTGTACAGCGGTGCAGGCGCCACCCTGATGACGTTCGGCCTCCTCTCGTCGACAAGGACCCCCCTCCTCTCGAGCCCGGCCATCACATCGTCCAGTAGCCCATCCGCAAGCAGCACGCTGACCTGCGCGCCCCGCCGCTCCTCCTCGGCGGGCGTGATGATCCGCCAGTACCCGCCCATATCCTCGGGAAGGCCGCGGTACAGCTCCGACACGAGGTAGCCCGTCAGTTTCCTGCTCTTTGCGCGCAGGGGCACCATCCCGCCCGCGAGCTGGAACACCTCGAGGGAGGCGCAGAGGGAGGTGATGTCGAGGACGGAGGGGTTGCTGAGCTGGAAGCCCGCCGCGCCGGGGACGGGCCTGAAACCGGGCCTCATGGCGAAGCGGCTCTTCTTGTCGTTGCCCCACCAGCCGGCGAGCCTGACGTTGTGGGAGCCATCCTCGCCGACCCGGGTGTGCCGGTCGTGCACGAACATTCCTCCGATGCAACCCGGACCCCCGTTGATGTACTTGTAGGTGCACCAGGCGGCGGCGTCGACGGACCAGTCGTGCAGTGAGAGGGGCACGTTTCCGGCGGCGTGGGCGAGGTCCCAGATGACAAAGATGCCTCGCTCACGAGCAAAGGCGGTCAGGTGCGGGATGTCGAGGAGCTGGCCGGAGTAGTATTGTATGCCCGGGAGGAGGAGGACGGCGGTGGTGGAGGCGTGCTGGTCGACGACGGACTCGATGTACTCGTTGGAGAGGATGTCTTCGGAGTTGGGAGGCTCGAGCGTGATCATCGAGTCCTCGGGACGGAGGCCGTGATGCCGTATTTGGGTCTCGACGGCATACTGCACCTAAAAGTTAGCTAGCAATTGTGGGCATCTTGCACTGGGAGGACCAACGTGATCACTTGGGAAGGCCTTGCTCTCTAGGATAATCTTGTGCCGCCCCTTGATATCCGGCTTGTAGAATGCGGCCATCAGCAGGTGCAGGTTCGCCGTCAACGTCTGCATGACGGCCACCTCGCTGACCTGGGCTCCCACGACAGGGGCCATCATCTCGGCGGCGCGGGCGTCGACGTCCAGCCACGTCGGCAGCGGCGAATCGCCAAGTGGCTTGAAGTGGCCCTGGACGCCCTGAGTCCGCCATGTCGCGAGGTACTGCTGAATGCGCTCGGCGGTGCGCTTAAGTTGGAGGCCGAGCGAGTTGCCCACGAGATAGATGGCCTTGTCGTCGTCGTCGTCGTCTGTCCGTGCAGGAAAGTATTAGCTTGGACGACATGATGGGCCAACAACTAGAACAGGCCTAGGCGAAGAACTTGCCTATGTTGGTGTTGGTGTTGGAGGGAAGAGTGCTGCGAGCTATGTCCGCCTTGGATGGGATGTTGAACTCATCGCGAAGACCCTTGAGGACGTCATCAGCGTCAAGCTGGACAGCCAAGTCTCGGCCAAAGAGCCTCGACGGCGGCAGAACAGGGTCACTCATGGCCAAGACAAGACACCACGGCGCTTAATCAGGAAGTTACAGCGCAATTGACGAGACACCGCCGAGCATGAACTCCAATGCACATTCTGGGTTAAGTCAAACCCCGTCGACAGCTTTTTTCCCCTCTGAGCAGAGATCCATCCCCACGTTGACGAGAGCGCTCCGCACATCGGCACGACGCGGGGAGCTTTTGCCCCGCAGTCATCAATTGGATCCCGGACCCCCGAGCTACGCCCGCGCACGTTTATGGAGGCCATCATGGCTAGGATCGGGGGACTCTTGATATCCGCATCCAGGTCGGCAACGCCTTTCCATTGCGCAAAAAGTATGGGGGAACCCGGCACGGGAAAGGGTTCACATGCGCTACCTAGCACTGCTCATCTTTTGCTAAGCATGTCATGGGTGTTGATGTTGCGTCGGGCGCATCAGGAATCACATGCTCGGGACTGGTCGGGATTGGTTATGCTCACAGCTCTCTCGAGGGCAGATGTTCCGGATTTGGGCATGACCAGCTGCTTTGTCCACGAAATGGCTTCTTCTTTATTGGTGCCTGTTCACCTACCCTATCTCCCTTTTGCTTTTCCGTCCGCTCTAGCTATGTCATACAAGGGGGTTTCTCTCCATGCGTCCCATCTATATCCGTGAACAAAGAAAATAAAACAACGAAAGAAAAAAGAACCAACTGAAGGTTTACAAAGCGAAGCATCCCGCCCCAAGCCCGATTCCAATCAGACGTCTATTAGTCCAGCCCAGTCAGGTTTCATAGACCCATGCATAATGCTCCAAGTACACCCTCCCAAGAACAGATCGTCAAGCTGCCCCAGCCCTGGGTTTCAGATAACCCAGGCCTACCGCAGCCCATATCAGTGTATCGCACCTTGTTGCGTAAAACCTTTTGTCCGGTCGACGGTTTACTCGCGAGAGACATCACGGCCAAAGGTCTTGGACTTCAGCCAGTCCACGGCCACCAGGATACGGTTCCGGGCTAAAAGATTTCGAGTTAGCTTTCAGAAACAGCTGGTCAACAAAGTCGTGTACACTTACTGCTGAAGCACATGGAGAGATAGGCGCTCCGCCAAAACAGATAGGTCAGCTCTCCGCCGCTGGCGATGTTTCCGTTGAACCACGGCACGTCAGCGACGGCCTTTTCGCTACCAATGTAGGCCAGACTGCCCTGGTGAGAGTACTTGAAGGGCTTGACGTCTTTGATGCTGCGGAGCTGCTTCTCGAGGCTCTCAATCTCTTGGGCAATCTCGGCCGAGTTGCCCTGCTTGAGGTTCAGGCTGCTGCTGAGCTCCCTAATACGGGACTCTTTCGACTCGGTCTTGGCCATGTTGTTGAACAGGCGGGCCAGGAAAGAACCCTCCTGAGAGGCGACCTGGGCGGTGGGAGCGTAACCAGCAACGGCGCAGTCACCAACGGCCCAGATGTCGCGGGTGCCCTGGACAACGAGGTACTCGTTGACGGCAAGGCCACGGCGAGAATCCTTCTGAGCGGGGATCTTGCCCAGGAGGTCCCGAACGATGGGACGAACGGCATTGCCGGTGGCCCAGACAAGCAGACCGTAAGGGATGCGGAGGGTCTGCTTCCCACCGTCGGGGGCTGCGCACTCGGCCTCGACAAAGTCGGGTGTGACGCGCTTGACCATGGTCTTGAGCTTGATGTCAATGTTCTCCTCGCGCAGGGTGTTCTCAGTGTACTCAATCAGTTGCTTGGAGAAGGAGGGGAGGACGTTGGGGAGAGCCTCGATGAGGGTGACCTTGAAGCGGTGGCTGATGTCCGGAATCAGTTTCTTGATGTCATCCTCGAAGAAGTCGCGCAGCTCGCCGGCGAACTCGACACCGGTGGGGCCACCGCCAACGACGACCATGTGCATGAGGCGATCAATCTCCTCCTGGGACTGGCCCTTGAAGGAGGCGCGCTCGACGCAGTCCATGATCTTCTTGCGAATCTGCTGGGCGTCGTGAATCTCCTTCAGGAAGGAGCTGTTCTCGCGGACACCGGGAATGCCGAAAGTGGCATTCTCGGCACCGACACCAATGACGAGCATGTCGTAAGGGATCTCGGTCACGGACTGAGCGCCCTTGCCTTCGGTGTTGTCCTTGATCTTGACAACCTTGCGCTCAGGGTCAACAGAGGAGGCCTCAGCTTCGTAGTACTTGCAAGCACCCTTCTTGTGACGGAGAATGGTGCGCACAGGCTCCATGATGGAGCGGTGCTCAATGAGGCCGGTGGTGCACGAGGGCAGCAGAGGGGTGAAGAGGAAGTAGTTGCGGGGAGAAACGACGACGACATTGTAGTTCTCGGTGTTGAGGTTCTTGAGGAGGCCAACGGAGCCCCAGCCAGAGCCTATGGGAAGATTGCGTCAGTGACTCGGTTCGCGAAATTGGAGGAGCTGATAGCGGTGCGCGCTCTTTGCATACCTAGCACAACGAGAGTCTTCTTGGAAGGATCAGGCTGGAACTGCTCCTCGGGATGGCGATCGTCGTAGATAACCCAGCAGGTGTAGCCAACGGCGGCGAAAAGAGAGAGGTAGGTGAACCGCCAAGTCCATCGAAGGGTCCGTCGAATCTTGCCCGGCTTGCGCTTGGGAGCCTCGTCGGCGTAAGCTCTTCGGAAGGCAATGCGACCAGAGTTGCTCAGCCTCATGGCCACGGAAGGCCGAGTAGAGACTCTTGAGGCGGTGGAAAGGGCGCGAGTCGCAATGCGACTGCTGGGGTTCATCTGGCCGACCCGAGAGAGGGCCGTCATGGCTCGCGCAGAGGAAGCCATTGTGAAAGATCTGGAGGGAGAGAAGCTCAATTGAGAGCGATTAGGATAGGGGAGACGGGGACGGAGGAGAGACACAGGACTAGAGTCTCTAAGCCAGATGACGGCGTCGTGAGCGAACGGGGCTGATGACGGACGGGATGAGTCGATGGAGAATCAGTCACGGAGAGAGGGTGAGAGAGAATCGGAGGGCAGAGGGAATTAGGTAACTGGAGGCGCGACGGGGAAAGGGCCAGGGCGGCGGCCGGCCGGGTTTGTGGAGGGTACAGGAAGGGACGTTACTTGCAGCGGTACCTACTAAGCACTGGAGGTCACTGGAAAGAGTACGTACTGCTAGGGTAGAGAACTTCACTGGGCGACTGGTTTTTCCCTTCATCCATCCATTGAGGGCGATAAGACATTGGGATCCTCCTCCAATTCTTGGGGGGGGCATTCGCTTCGTCACTGTGATGCTTGTGCCTGTGACTGTACTTGCTGGGCATCCCGTTCTTCTTCTCCACTAAAAAGTTCAGAAGCTCCATCAAACTCTAGCGGAGCGGGTCGGCCTGGGCTTCCGTGCTTGCGCTAGCCAGGTCCGCTAAGCTGGATGACGCCCACTGGGAAGGGTTTTTTTTTTTTTCCTTTGCGTCGAGGCGACAGATATGCGCACCCAGTCGATGGCGAAGTTGGGCAACGGGGGGATGATGGAGTCTCGGGGTTTGAGGTGAGGGGGCTCCAACCTTGGAGCTCGGGGGGGAAAACCCTGGGAATTTTTTCTCTCCCACCTTGCCAGGCTCAGTCAGTCATTGTGGCTTTTCCTCCCCGTCTCCAACTGCTCCCAAGAAATTCTTTCCCCAATTCTGCCCCTAAGATAGATGCGTACAATCGAAGAGTAAACCGGACCGGAATTCGCCTCCGACCCGGAGCCTTCGCCGTACAGTGCAGTGAATTTTTTCTTCATCTCACTTGGCACGTCCACTGAAACTCGACAATTCCAACGCCTGCCACCCTCGCAACTCCACTAAAGGCCCCCTGTGATTGACGATTCCCGTCGGGCTGTCACTCTTGGTTCCCTCATGTGCCGGTGAGGAGGTGAGGGTGACCGGAGGTGCCGGTCTGGGAGATCCGGCAACACGGCGCTCCCACGCTGTGACGCAACACATGCATCGGAACAATGTTGCATGGCCATTTCGTCACCACCACCATTTTCCGTCCCTGTCTCTTCTTTTAATTGCCATTTGCCTTCCCCATTCGTTTGGAAAAAGCAGATTGGCGCAAAAAGAAGAGATCTGTGTGTGTGTGACATTGTCACATTATCGATCAAGACGCCGGCTTTTCTCCGGGGGTCCGAAGATGGCGACAAGAGCGTGGCATTGGATCCGTGGAAGTGGATTCAGAGATCCCTGAAGCCTTTTTTTTTCTGAAGTGGCCAACATCGTAACGGCGGCCACGGACTGTGTAAGCCCCCCGGATCCGGGTCCAGGTTGACCTGACCGTTGACCGCGCACAACTGGATCTGGCCGCGGGCAAAGGTGGCTGACCGTGATAAGATTTTGACGTTGAGTACCTTGCTTTTTCCTGCATCGGGGCACGGGAACTGCATCTACCCTCGCCCCCAATTTTCTACTCCATCATCCCTTCATCCAGACCACTCCCTGGGAGATCCATTCATCCAGTGAGGACATGAAGCTGGCCAATTAGATCATGCAGTCCCCTGGTTTGCCCACGTTTGAGTTCGAAGCTCTGCGCCTTGGTGATGCCCGTCCACTTTGACAGATGTACATACACTGTCCGCGATGCTGGTTGCAGCCCATAAGCTGTCATGCTCGGTGTGAATCCGGTTTCTCGCGATCCCACATCCCAGACCCCAGCACATGCCTGAATTGATGCATCGGTGTGTCGGTGAGCAATTAAAATGCATGTGACATCGATTTTTTGAACGCTCAGGTTGAAAGTACTATGTAAGGGCTGGGGTGAAAGATCCACCACAAAAAGATGAGGATAATATTGGGCGTCGCTTAGATGCCAATATCAACAGCCTCTGAAGAAGCGTGGGCTGGAACCCCGTTTCGGGCAATTCCTAGCGCGGCTCACTGCACACGGCTTTCCCTCCTGTCGACGTTCATAAAGCCGTGGGAGACCAAACACGGTATTGCCCAAAGAAGCCATAGGACGATGGAACTGACTCCGTAATCGAATTACATACTCATAGCACGGACAGGGCAGACATGGTCGTTGTATATCTCTCATCCCGCCCCCTTGACTAATTGGCCAATTTCAGTATTGTCACGTCGATGTTTCTTCACCTGGAGGGTTAATCGGTGGATTCGCCGATTCGATAAAGGTGGACTTTGTCGAGACCCGGCCAAATTGTCCGAAATCCCGTGTGCCCCTATTCCTACCAAGGACCCTCTTCTTGTCAAACGCCATCGTGGGCATCTCGGTGAAGAGATCCCAGATCTTGATGTGTCGGCCATGGCTGTGATACCCCAGACTCAGACATACATGCATATGTACATACGAGCTCTAAAACAAACATCACAGGGGGCTGACACTGCGCGTCGGAGCCGCAGCGTCTCCCAGCGCCTCATTTGCAAGGCAGGACAGGCGCACGCAACGAATATCTCGTTGCGAGACATGGGGCTTCAGCTTGCGCTCGCTTGTGAGCTAGGCTCCGGCCTCGTCTTCGGGGCGAGAGATGCAGTCGCAGGCACCCTCACAGCCTTGGATAACTTTCCCCTGCCCCTTGTGCGCGCCCTGCTCGCCGTCGCTCGTCTCCTTTGGACCGGGTGGATCTCGGCGTCGTGGAGCCTCAAAGACGCAAGCGCGCTAATTACGGCTCCGCGCTTCTGGGTTTTGCTGCCCAAGTTGGCGGGCTTTGCTTCTCAAGCTCAGGTTCGGTGAGCGGCGTGATTGGGGCGCATTTGGGGCGGCTCGGTGAAGGGCTACCCTAAGGTGAGGGTTTTGGAATACTCCAAGTGTTGCATGCAAGGCACGATTGCACCATCGTGGTAGATGGTCTATCGTTACTGCTGGATTTTGTGTCGGGTTTGAACAGAGCGAGTTAAGAAACGTCGACTCGGCCATAGAAGGGAAATACCCAGCTGGTGTTCTGCAGCATAACTCTCAGTCAGCCCGTGATCGTTGTCATCATTACGCGACCAAGCTGTCCAGAGTCTTATCTCGGGGACGCCCAATTAGAGCTTCGCAACTTAGAATCAAGCTTAACATTGCCTCAAGGCAGGCGATGATTTTGCTGTCTTGTGTATGGATTCATCTCCCATTATGCATAAAGTGTCCGTGGGAGCGCACGTCTTGGATTGAGTCGACCGCGAAGATAGCAGTTGCTTGTACTCTGTTACCCCACGTGCTTTCTCAAATCCAGTCCGCACCAAGTATCTGTAGGCAATCACCGTGATCATGATGTCTTCCCCAGCCGCGCCTCTCTTTGTTCCTCACCGCAAACTTCACTTCATCCACTCGCAAGCAAAGAAAAGACCGATGAGGATCGGACCGTCTCGGTGCCATCACGGATTTCGCAGATACAGACGAAGACCGCCACTTGCGACCTCAGATGAGGCCGGATCTATATCGACCGACCGACCATCAGCTTTGCGATTGGACGAGGATGAATCGTGGAATCGTAGATCCGGTGAGAGCTTCACGAGTTTCGCTCGTGTGCTCGTCCACGATCAACAGATGGGCGGCAACGGACCGAACGGGGCGAAACCGATGCCAAGGCCCTTCAGGATCTCCAACACAACCCAATGAAACCGGCTCAAGAGATTGTTTGTTAAGATTGCAGGCAAAGAGTCAACAGACAACTCTCCCCCCCCCTGACGGAATTTGTTTCTGCAATCTGATCGAATTGTCGGCCTCGCCCGCCCGAGAAACGCGGAGGGATGACTTTCCATGGCTAAGCCTCCCAATCTACCTCTGAAGAAAAACAATCTGTGCAAGACGAACCGGGCGCCTGAAGTTGGGAAATTCTGACTCAGCCCCTGCATGAACATCATCTCCAAGCTCTTGCGACGTCAAAAGGCCCCTGGCTGAAACGACTCGAGACGAGGGATCTCCTTGGCAAGATGCCACGGGCCAAACACAGGCCAACCATGCCGCGCCAAAAGTCTAACAGACGAGGCAGCTAGTCTTGCGGGATGGCTGTTAGTGCGCTATCTACTGGCGGCCAGAGCTCGTATCCTGAATCTTAGCTCTCCTCGGAACGGGGCCCGACAGCGACGTCCAGTGTCGCAAACCAACGTCCCTCTCCTCCCTGGAGGTGCAGCGGCCGCGTCTGGATGCCTCTAGATGCGACTGGACGCTCAATAAACCAGGCCTCAAGCGTGTCGCATGTCAAGTGCAGCGGCCTCGGCACGACTGGTTCGTGATGCCAGCCAGTACTTGCAGCCAAACCACCATCAACAAGCCCCCTTGAACCCTTGAGATCGGTCCCCCCCCCCATCCCCTCTGGATGGGGCATGCACGCAACGCTCATGCCATGAACCCTGGCTCGGATCGTAACGTCACGACTGCTCTGGTGTATCATCCCATCCCCATGGCCGGTTTTGAGTTTTGCTCTCATTTCTACTACTCTCCTGTCCCTTCGGATCTTTCTCTTCCCACTTCCAAACACCGGAAACAAAAGTTTGCATGCAATAAACTGCCAGGGGCTTCCTTTTCCCTTTCCTTTGTTCATTCTTCTTCTCCTCTCCCCTCTTTTTTTCCTTGAAGGCTGGACCTTTTCCTTTTTCTTCTTCTTCCTTGCCTTTGCTACAGTTTACTTTGAGATGCTCAGTCAGTGACTGCAGTCATCCCCACTGTCATTTCCTGACGAA